>JASANA010002301.1:0-76284 GCA_030248095.1 Ptycholaimellus sp. GST1_10
TTAGCCGTGGGTACATTTAGCCGGGGGTACTTTTAGCCGTGGGTACTTTTAGCCGTGGGTACTTTTCGCCGGGGTACTTTTAGCCGGGGTACTTTTAGCCAGGGTACTTTTAGCCGCCACCCCTGTCTGCCATCTGGATTGAGCAAAAGTGAGAGAGCTTTCAGATTGTGTATCTGAAAGGTTTTTTGATTGCAGTGGAGTTGCAGCGCGCTGAAAGTAGCCTACAAATTTATATAAACACATAAATTTGTGAAAATATATAAAATTAGTGAATTTATATACCCAAAAAATTTAATTTTTGAGAAAAATTAATTTATTTTATATATATATTTTTTACTTAATTTGATTAATTTATGATAATTTTTGGTAAATTTGGGTGTGCGAGTGAAAGTTAAATGTTAAAAATTTAATTTTCATATTTTTGGGTTTTTTAAAATAAATGATTCATTTATTTTATTTAGTGAATTATTGTAAAATCGAACATGGTGAAGTGGTGCTCAGAGCAAAATTCTCAAACAAGTATAATGGCGCAAAGCTCAATAGGTGACCGCGAAGTGCAAATTATATCAATATCACTGAACACATCTGAGGTGAAGTCATGCTTTAGAGCTATTCTTATGATCTTATGATGTTTAAAAATTTAAAATTTTGCACTCATACTGAGTATAAGGAGGGCAATATCTCAAAATATTATCCTAATGCGCACATATTATTAATCAAACCAAAAAACACAAGTCTTGTGCGTAATTTTCAGCTGTTAAGCATGACAATTCTTAACTCAAAAGGAAACGTCTGTGGTTTCTCAACCAAATTCAAAAGTAAGCACATATTTAAAATCAGCAGTTATGAATTGTGAACAAAAAAACTCAACTTGTGTGCAATTTTCAGCCATTCAACATGTCAATTCTTCACTCAAAAGGAAAAGTCTATGGCTTCCCAACCAAATTCAAAAGTAAGCACATATTTAGAATCAGCAGTTATGAATTGTGAACAAAAAAACTCCGGGGTGCTGGATGCCGCTCTCCGACGACGTCCTGTTCACCACCCGCTCCAAACTCCACTCCTCATGGCAGCTGCGCTTCTACAATCCTTTCTCTTGCCTTCAATGAGAAGGTGAGATGAAAGGATGAGGGAAGCCTTTGGAACTGGGGTCGGTGAGTGGTCGCGATTGGCGCAATAGAACGCCACCCACTCATCCTCGTCCACTTCCACGCTGGAGTTGAGGCCCAGCTTTTTTCTTTTTTCATTTTCATCCGCACTGCGGGAACAAATTGACCAACATCACTGGTGATCAAAAGGAGGAGGGAAAGGAAATGTGTATGCGGCAGTGGGTCTGGTCAAGGGGAGTCAGGAGGGAGTAGTGCCTTGATCTGGTTCAGGAAGGCCCACCGCGTCCCGCCAGCAGCCTCAGCCGACAGGCCACGCCACCACCGCCCTGCCCTTACCGGCCAGTGTGCCTGCCTTCCTGCACTGCAACCGCCTCTCTCCACAAAACGGTGGAGGCGGAAGGAGTGGTATCTGCCGGCATGGTATCTGCCGGCTGACAGCGCTTGCAATCCTGGACGCTCAGGTCAATCTCCATCAGATGCGGTGCCTTCGCTTGCAGGATCTTGTTGCACTGCTCTACAATGAGTCAGCGCCTGGAGCGACAGTGCGCAAGGTAGAGTCGTTCCTCCTCGAGCGCTTGCTCCTGCTGTGCTTGCGCTCACTGCTCGCCCAGCTCCTGGCCGTGAAGGTAACAGAACAACATGGTTTCCATCACGCCGCATTTGCCAGGAGGGAGGCCTGGGTGGTCTTTCACCCTCCAGAGGCACAAGCTCAGCCCCTTGTGGACAAGGCACCAGCAGAGCGAAGGCATCCAATGGTAGTGGTTGCTGCCTTCGAGCTCCCATTCATAGGCCCAAAACATCTGGTTGGTGGCGTCTGGATTGCTGATCGCGTTCTTGAGCCAATTCAGGCTCCTTTTGGCATCGCCTTGGAAGTTGCTGAACACGTTCTCCCAATACTGCGGTAGCAAGGCACTCAGGATCACCTGCTCGTTGTCGGACAAGGCAGTGTGGGTGAGGTCGCGGTCACGGTAGATGGGGGCGTCTTTGGTGGACTTGCGCAGCTCCCGGGAGAGTGGGTCGACTGGATCTCGCGGGGCTGGAGACGTGTCCCGGAGGAGCTTGTTGGGACGATGTCTGTTGCGGCTGGAGAGGGCTCGCAGAAGCTCGACGTCCTCCAGCAACAGGTTCCGCTCGGGCTGGTAGGAGGATGTCAATGGTCTCTGACTCTCCGACAGACCACCTCCATCCGATCTCTGCCCATCCGCCTTCAATCCTCTCCCTCTTTCCTCTCTTTACCAAGGTGAGTAGAGGAGGATTGCAAGTGGGTGGAGGTAGGGATCGTTTTGCAGGTCCTGTAAGATGGCGTTGAAGGAGGCAGACTCGTGCAGTTGGCGGAAGAAGCTGTCAGAAGCGACAGCCTGGAGAGTCATGCCCAGCTGCTCCGCTCGTGCCAGCATCGCCTCCGACTCCACCAGACCCTCATCCAGCCACTCCCAATGCTCCTTCAGCCCATATTTCCCTCCTCAAGGTGAGAGAGGGAAAGATGGGGAGGAAAAATGACCTCAGTGTCGAGCTGTGGGTTGCGAGAGTTGAAGCGAGGCTTGGACTGTCAGTTGGAGGAGGGTTTGGAGTGAGGGGGTCGCGGAGGGTGAGTGGGTTTTGTGGTTGGCGGGTCTCGCTGCATCTCCAAGCGCCTCCTTTCCCGCTCCTTCCTTCTCTTCCCCTCCTGCATGGCCAAGCCATCCGCCCTAATCAAGGCTCTCTCCTCCCTAGCATCTCTTGCCTCCTTAATTCTCTTTCTTGGTCTGAGCATGCTCTGCACCAGACAAGCCCTGCTGCAAAGCTCTTCGAGCTTTTCTATGCAGCTGATTGGGTTCCCAATGAGAGAGGATAGGACAAACTGGAGTCTGATGCGGAGGCCGTTGAATGGAGCGGTGGGAGCAATGGAAGTGGTGGTAGGGCTTCCCAACCTTTCTACCTGCCTCCTGACGCAATGAGTGGCTGGGAGAGTGGAAGCGGCGGTTGGAATTTTTGTGCAATTCCTCCATCTGAGTCTGCAGGCTGCATTGTGCATGGCATGCATGAGGAGGCAGGCACAATCGTAAGATTGGCTTATGTCTTGTTTCTAATGGAGCCATCCAAAGAATGAATATTTATTGGATAAATGGCCAGCAGAAACAAAATGTGTACAATGTAAGGCTCAAAAAATTAAAATATAAAATATTTCGTTTAGCATGAAATTTGCAAAATTTTGGCAAAATTATGCTAAATAAGGCCAAATTTATGGATATCAAGCATAATTATGGTGATATATATATAATTTCCACAACCCAAAAAAAATTAAAGAAATTATAATATTCCGCTATTTGAGGGGAATAAATTGAATGGGTGGATCTAGAGGGGCCCGGACTGGCAGAGATGCGGCTGGAAGTCTCCCAGCCCCGCGTAGTCCATCAGCTCCACTCGCGCCATTGGCTTCTCTCCTCCCTGCACCTTCCCCTTTGGCAGCAGTGCGATGACCACGACACTGATCTGTTGCTGGGAGTGTGTGGCAGGCGCAACCTGGATGGGGATGGAGAACTTGGAGTTCTGGTCGCCCCAGACACCGCTCGCGTCCCCCGGCGGGATCTGCATGTTGTTCTCCTCCATCACCATCGCCTCCTTGTTCACCTCCGCCTCTTTCATCTCCTCCCCTTTCATCTCCTCCTCTATCTCTTCCATCAATTGGCAGATGCCCCGAATGAGGGGTAGGGAGGAGGGATGGGCGTAGGGGTTGGAGATTTTGAGGTCGGCGAAGGGTCCGGTGATGCCAGCGAGGTCGACGCCCTTGTCGCCCCACTGCCCCAGGCTGGGGCCGCCCCAGTCGACGTCCTCGATGGGTGGCAGCACACCTTTCCAGTCCGCCATGGCCACCACCAGGTCCTTTCCCGCCTTCCCAGGAGGACGGTAGGGGAGAGAAGGGTGGTAGAAGTAACCACCGCACTTGGCGTGGTAGGTGGGGTGGAAGAGGAAGGCGCCGGCAATGTCGTTCTTCCAGAAGTCGCTCAGGTACACGACCTTCTTCTCCTCCATCGAGTCCGCCATGGTCTCCTTCACCCAGTTCACCTCTTCCAGGGGTGGGAAGGGACCTGTCCAGTCGGCAATTGGGACAATTATGGCCTTCCCTTCCTTGCCCTTGGGGAAGGAGGGGGGAATGGGACCCAAGGCCTTGTGGTAGAGGACCACGCCGTTGGTGTCGCGGACGGTGGGGAAGAACATGTAGACGCCAGCAGTGCCGTTCTTGAAAAGCTCGGGGAGGTAGACAATGGACTGGAAGTCCGGTGCTGCCACTGCAGCTCCTGACCCTGCCCTTCCCCCTGCCAACCCTTCTTAGGCTCGAAACTGCCCGTCCACTGGGGTGGGTGGCCTTCCTCGCCCTGGGCCCAGGCCTTGCCGGGGTCGGGGAGAAGTGGGGGGTGGCTGTGGGTCAGCTGGGCAGTCTTGGGGGCCTCCAAGGGGCTGCGGCTGCGCGTCGAAGGTGCGGGGGAGGTGGCTATGTGGTGGCAGAAGGAGTCATGGCGTCCTAGCGCCAGCATCCCCAACCTCATTCATTTCACTTTCTCCCATGCACAACCGCTTTTTAGGGTGAGCATGGAAGAGAGTGAGAATGAAGAGAGATTGTAGATGAACTGGGCAGGTTCGCGGACCTGAAGGAGGTGGGCGACCAGGAGGAGCACCACTCCAACCTGGCCGCCATCCTCTCCATCAACGCGGCCTAGTAGAACCCCCCCTATCCCCTCTCATGTGCACTGAGAGAGGAGTGGGGATGGAAGGGCTGAGGTCGCCGACGTCCCTGCCACGGGTGGGGGTGATCAGCCCCTGGGTGGCGCAGGCGACGAAGGCGCGGGGGAAGACGCTGGCCATGGTCATGGCGACGTCCTCCAGCCCTCGGTGAAAGGTCTCCGCTCTCTGTTACCATTTGTAGAGACGCAATCCTTCCGTAGGTTCTTATCGGGCTTAGGATGAGGGACAGAGGAGAGGGGTGAGTGAATACTGAAGACTGGTAGGAAAATGGCCTCCTTAAATACTCCACAGAGGCCCAAGAATCACTGTCAACACCAGCCAGAACATGCAGTAGCAGGACAAAGGGCAGAGAGATGGCAGGGAACTCCTGGCATCAGCAACCAGACGATACAGTTGCCCAGGACGCAGTAGGAGTCCTACGCCAACCTCCACAGGATGACAAACTCTTTGAAGCGATTCCAGAGGTGGCGCTTGAGGGCGACGACGAAGTTGTGGATGGCAGGGTGCCTCTTCTCAGCGATGTCGAAGTTGCAGTACTGCATCAGCTCAAACGCATCTCGAAGAGAAACTGCAACACATGAAGGTGAATGTTAAAAGGCAATGATATTTTTTCATCTGAAAGCTTAGGGCCGGCTTCATGCTTGCGGTGTACAAACTTGGTGAGGATCTCCTTCAGCTCGATGAGGATGTCCCACTGGTCCGAGTTGTGCTGCTGGAAGCCGGAGTAGTCCCCGCTGACCAGGACCTCGCGGATGAAGTGGCGGTTGTGAAGCAGGCTCTTGATCATCACCAGATTGCCCAACCCTTGGATATGATCCTTGGATGCAGAGCTCCCCCTCCCAGGTCCTTTATCTGCTCGCCTCCTCCAATTTTCATTTTAGTCACGTCAAGTGAGTCACTGACAAAATTGCACTAGCCTTTATTGCTGTGGAAGTTTGCAGCGAAGCGGGCGCAGATGGTTGGTGAGTCTTTGGGGGCACCACGCATAGCCAGGTGCAGCCGGTGAAGGAAGCACCAGAACCGGATCACCAACCACATCTCCTGCACCACAGCAGCTGGAATGACTTCGTTAGTGTCAGCTGGCAGGTCGCCGTAGTTGGGTAGGTAAAAATCACCTATCTTTTCATTCACCTACATTTGCCCCTAGTGCCGAATTTGGAAAATTTCATAACATTACATTGCCAGCTTAAAAAATTTTAAAAAATAATTTCATTCATTTTCATTTTTATGCATTTATCACCTGGGGGTATATCACCTACCTATCATTTTTTACTCACAAGCATCCAGGGCGACCTTGATCTTGGGTAGGTTGGCCCATGGTCCACCGTCCAGCTGTAATGGTTCGTATGAGTGAATGGGGTTGCGGAAAAAAGTGCCACTGAAAAAAGTGCTACTGAAAAAAGAGCCCCGGAAAAAAGTGCCACCAGGTAAAAGTGCCACCGGCAGATAGTGCCACTGGCAGATAGTGCCACCGGCAAAAAGTGCCACTGGAAAAATGTGCCACCATATTATTCCAGTACTTTATGTTTAGGCTCAAATAATTTAAAAACGGATTTTTTTTCACAATATTGGTTGAGATGGATGGATGGAGTGTCTAGATGGATTGTCTTCTCTTGGGTTAAGAAGCACCTTGTGGCAAAAGTCATAGTAATGCCTATGATAAAGAATGCGCTTGGCTGCCTGGTCATCAAACTCCTTGTAATACTCTGCCCTCTCTGCCGCCATCGTGGTCATGAGGTTGGCGTCTTTGGCAAAGCCCACCTCATCGAGGCCAGTCTGTTGGCATATCAGTTGCTGGAAGCTGATCGGCTGGGCAATGGCCATTTCTTTTCGAAGCACCACTGCCTCTACCTGCAGTGCATGGTGTTGCTCCACACAAATACTTTACCATCCCTAGCCAAAGAGTCATCAAATACTGATAAGGTGCAGGGACTCCTCCATAATTTTCTCACAGCTCTCTTGCTCTTTCTTTGCTTCTTTGCCCTTCAGAGCCTTTCGCTCAGACGCCTTCTTCTGCCGAATTTTGCACTTGCGCTTCTTTTTTCTGGCCAGGTGGTGGACAAGGCAATGCTCCGGAGTTTTTTCGGGCAATGCTCCAGCTAGTGCGTATGGTGATTGGCGGATGCTTAGGGTGGGGGGATCAGTCCAAGGCACTGCGCCAATAGGTGTGAAGCCGAGGTCTTCAAATTCTGAAGCTTTTCAGCAGACAAGTTATCTTTGCCCCTTGATTACCTGGCTGGTAGAGCTGGCTTTTTTGCTTGGTTGCTTCCTCTTTTTGCTGGCGCTTTTGGTTGCCACCAGTGCATCCTCGTTTTCTGCTCATTGCCTTCCTTTCCTAGTAGGCGTATAGGCACAAAGGCTGGGGCTGAGAAGGGTGCTCCCCCTCCATTTTTGAGCACACAAAGCATTGATGGATCACCTTGTCCATCAGTTTGTGGCTGTGGTGGACCTCATAGAACCATCCAAAGGCTATCATAGAGATCTTGCCTTTGAAGTGCCCACATATCACGAGCCAGTGTGATGGTCAGAGGGCAATTCTTTTTCGCGGAGGTGGTGGCGCCTCCACCGCTGGGGGCGGAGGAGCCTCCGCCGACGCTTATGAGTTCTTTTACTACCGTCGGCCCTCCCCCCGACAACTGGAGGGAGGCTATTCTTTTACTCAAAGCTGCCGCCAAGCAGTGGCGCCTCCGCCGACACTTGTCTGGAGGAGGGCTGTTCTTTTACTGGCAGCGGAGTCGAAACCGCCGCCAGTTGAAGGACGGAGCACCCATCCATGTTCTGTCTGGGCTTGAGACTTCGTCAAGTTAGACAGGCATTGTTGATTTTGCCGAGGATGGTGTCTAGATGAGGACGGATTAGCTTAACGAGGACAGTGCATTCCTCGCCATTAATAGGCACTACAGGCTAGGCAGACGTCTTCTGGCTACAATTTCAACAAAACGTGATGCAAGTTATTTCAGGGGATTTAAGACAAAGGCTATGCGCATTTTCACACCCTGCTTGGGCATCTACTTCTCTACGCGCTTTTCTGCTTTTCTTTGTTCTTTTCTGCTCTTTTGACTTTTTTGTTCTTTTTAAACTGTTCTTTTCTTTTTTTCTGTTCTTCTCTTTCTGTTCCCTTCTTTCCCTTCCTTGTTTCCATTCTTTCCCTTATCTTGCTTCCCTTCTTTCCCTTCTTTCCCTTTTTCATTGTTTTCCCCCTTTTAAAAGTCGCCTCCAGCCAAGCGGAGGGAGCTTCAAGCTGCCTCCGCTTTTTGGCTGGAGGCGGAGTCGACTCCGCCTCCGAATTTGGAGTAAAAGAACAGCCCCTAGCCGCCTCCGGAGTCGACTCTGCCTCCAGAGGCGAGTAAAAGAACTCAAGTCATAGCTGCCTCCGCGGAGGTGGAGTCGACTCCGCCTCCGGAGGTGAGTAAAAGAACTGGAGCCATTTTAAAGCGGAGGCGGCTGGGACATGTTCTTTTACTCGCCTCCGCTTATAGAAACATTGAAGTCACCTCCGGAGGCGGAGTCGACTCCAGGGCTGGAGGCGAGTAAAAGAACTGCCCTCAGGTCATGCTTTGTTGGGAGGAGGACTCTTGGCGTATAAGAGAAAACTGAGTTGGATAAGGTAGTCTGGTTCACGACCCTTATGATGCCCTTGCTGTCTAGAATGGTGCATCTTCTTCCAAATTACTTGCGGAAAAGCTCTACCCATTGTGTTCCAGTGGTTTTGGGGTTGTTGTGTAGCCTTTCCTGGTTTTCTAGGGGCTGGGGAAAATGCAAATGCTGCACATGTTGAACCACAGTTCCTCCACCTTCTAGAGTTCTCTAGCCAAGAGTTGCAGATAAGGAGGGTGTTCCTCTCTCACTGTCTTCAGCCGATAGCTGATAGCGGGGGGTCGGGGGACTACTGGATGCTTCAACAATAATCTTAGACCTCCTGGAAGTGCTGCGAATCGGCACAATGTGAATGAGGAGTGAGGGTAAGTGGTTCACAAAAGAGCAGCATCCTAGGGCTGACTAGCAGCAAAGGGGGAGTGGAGCGGGACCAAGGTGAAAGTAGAAAATAGGCGATATTTTTGTGGAGCATAGGTGAGGGTTGAGGATGAGACGAAACTAGTGGAGGGGAGGTATTTCCTCCTCCTCCTTCGTCTCGTTGCCGACCACCTCTTCCACAATCCCCAATACGCCCTCACCCTCCTCCAGCTCTTCCTCCAATCACTCCGCTCATGCCCTCATGTCCATTATGAGGGTTAAGGAAAAGTGGGACCTTGACTTCAGAGCTGATCTCCTCGATGAGGGGGCGGTTGCTCAGCTCCTCTGGGGCCTCCTTCGGGTGGAGTGAGGAGGGCTTGGACACCTCGTCCTCCGCCAATGCCCAGGCCTCCTTGAGGAGGCTGGAGAGGGTGGCCGGGAGCTCCAGCGAGGAGGGGTGGTCCAGCTGCTTGCCCTCCCAAGCACTCTTATTAGACCTTGTTTAACAGGGTTGAATAGGAGGGTTTGACCTTGGTGGGGGGAGGATCTTGAGGGAGGAGACGAGGTCATTGCTCTGCTCTGACTCCTGCCAGTCCTTGGGCAGGGAGTCCTCGGCGTAGAGGCTGAGGGAGGGAAATGTGATCTGGCGCTTGTCTCCCTTGTACTCCTCCTCCATCTCTCCACACGAACCCTCCGCCTCACTGTCCTGCAATTGCCCACCTTCCTTTTTAACTCTTAGGCCAAAGAAAGGGTTTGGACAATTATGACACGATGAGTCCCAAAGGGAGAGAAGAACGCTCTCTCCATATCGTCCTCATCCAGGCAGAAGTGTGGTTATGAGGTAGGGGAGCTCTGAAGGCGGTTTTACTAGGACTGAATTGGGTGGGGAGTAGAGGGTAGCGCATGGAATGGAATGCGAAACATTAGGCTCCTAGGTAGAATGCCTACATGCCCTTTTCTTTTACAATTCCCCAGATAAGCAATGAATCAATTGGCGTTTTCTTCAGCAGGGCTTGGAAGTAGAGCTCCTGGCTGGATGGCGCTGTTGTGATTATGAGATTTGGGATATGGGCAGATTATGACTTCTAAACTCAGTTCACTCAAGAATTAGGGAGCATAAAAAGCATGGATGTTTTCAAAAGGTTGATTAACACTTAACAGTAGTAAGCAAATGCATAATAATGGAAAAGTACATTTTGGAATGCACTGTTGATTAGCAAGTTTTGAAAAGAAATAATAGCAGATAAGTTTCAATCACTTTTTATTTTGTGACTTGGATTTGAATAAAGAAGAAATTCAAGGCAAGGTGGGGTTTTGGAAGAATAGGGATCCCTGAAATATTTTGAAATGTTCAATTATGAGACTTTCAGTACCCCCAGTATTGCGGATATTTAGGGGTTAAATTTTGAGGTGTCCAAAATTGGTTATCAAATGGAAATTGATAACATATTCCATTTTGTGGGAACACATCTTGATTTTCAAAACCTATTCCATTTTGTGGGAATATATTTTGGTTTTGATAGCTTGACAAATTTTGAGGTTCTTGAATTTGATTTTGGTGAGATGTCCCATTTTGACCAGCATTTTGAACACAGTTTTGATCACCATTTTGTTCATAGTACTCGTCTTGGTCTTCATAGTACTCATCTTGGTCTTCGTAGTACTCATCTTGGTCTTCGTACTACTCATCTTGGTCTTCATTTTGGTCTTCGTCTTGGTCTTCATAATACTCATCTTGGTCTTCATAGTACTCATCTTGGTCTTCATTTTGGTCTTCATCTTGGTCTTCATAATACTCATCTTGGTCTTCATAGTACTCATCTTGGTCTTTGTAGTACTCATCTTGGTCTTCGTAGTACTCATCTTGGTCTTCATAGTACTCATCTTGGTCTTTGTAGTACTCATCTTGGTCTTCATAGTACTCATCTTGGTCTTCGTAGTACTCATCTTGGTCTTCATTTTGGTCTTCGTCTTGGTCTTCATGAGGGATGGAGAGGTCTGACTCCTCCTCGGCTACATTGCGCATCGAAGGTTATTTCTCTTCCTCCTCTTTACTCAAGCATAAAGTGTGTAATGATTGCAGGAGGTGCGAAAGAGGGAGGGTGGGCGGTTGGAATGGATGATGCTGGCGATGGGGTAGGGGGTGAGAATGAGACGAATGCATACCGTACTGCCAAACGCACCGTTCCCTCAACAGAATACTCGGGGCCTTCTTTTGGCCAACAAAAGAAGAAAAGAAATGAATCACACTCCAAACCTCAACAAAAAGGAAGGAGCTGAAACAGAGTGGGGCCTAAAGCTACATAATGCTAGGCAGTGTCTCAAAAGAGTGGAGCATGAGAGAGCTGGGAATGTGGGAGATGAAATGAAAGCTCAACAAATGCTACTAAGAAAGGAGAGAGCGACGATAGGCACGCAGGCCTCGCGCTGTGAGAGGGAGGAAGGAAGGAATGGGAGGGGCAGGGGCCGGCTTGTCCTCGTCCTCCGTCCGCTCCACCGCTCCACCTCCGTCGTCCCGATCTCCGACTGCCTCACCAGCCTCCTCCACCTCCGCGGAGTCACTCGGGTAGTCGGACTGGTCCTCGGGGCAGATGCTGGAGAGCAGGTCGAGCTCCAAGGGGACGAGATGGCTGATGGAGCGGGTGCTGCTGTAGCCGGAGGCGTCGGTGACCTCGACGTAGCGTAGGACGCTGTCGGGGCCGGGGAGGAGCTTGTCCACCTTGACGAGCTTCCAGTTGGCCCGCTTGCTCTTCTCCACCAGGAGACAGATGATGCCCTCCTTCAGCTCCACAGGCTGGCCTAGGCGAAGTTGGTGAAGGTGCTGTTGGCGAAGGTGGGCCTTGTACTCCGTGCTCCAGCGGCGCCAGAATGCGTCTACCAGCTCTTGGCAATGCTGGACTTGAAGGCGTAGAAGACGGGCAGGGTGAGAGCTGGGCAGCGGAAGAGAGTCTGGCAGGAGGGGTGCTTGGAGCTGAACGTGGGGCGAAAGGAGATGGGCTGGGGTGAGAGGGAGAAGGTCTTGGGGGTTGTCGGTGAGGCTGGTGAGTGGGCGCTGGTTGAGCACGGCCTCGATCAGGCAGAGGACGGTGCTGAGCTCAAAGTCGCTCACCTTCTGAGAGCCCAGCGACGCTCGCAGTGGACCCTTGACCATGTCCACCATCTTCTCTACACCTCCTTGCCTCCAGGGCGCTTGGACGGAGCCGAAAGAGAGCTTGAGGGAGATGTTGGATGGGAAGGCGGAGGCAAGGTTGGCGAAGCCCTTGAAAGCCGTGGCGCAGTCCAGATACACGGTGCCGGCTGTGAGTCCACGTCTGGCCCACATCCGCTGGAAGGCGCTGACGATGGCGGCTGTGCTGTAGTTCTCTAACACCTCCAGATGGAGGCCCCGGGAAACGCAGCAGCTGAACATGGCCGCCCACCTCTTCTGGTACTGCTGGCGGGAGTAGTTGTAGGTGTAGAGGGGGCCTAGCTGGTCTAGAAGGAGGTGATGGAAGGGAGGCAGATGAGGCTGGAGACGCTGCTGAGGAAGTAGCCCGGGCGGAGGCCGGGGAAGGGGGCGTCGAGCAGCCCGAACGCAGACACCACAGCCACGCAGCGCTCGCTTCACTCCAGGTAGTCCTTGGGTAGGCCAATGCTGAAGACGGACTTGGGCCAGTACTTGAGCAGGGCCGGCGTGGAGAAGATGGTGATGGGCCTGGAGGGCGAGTAGGAGAGCAAGGCGACAGGAGCCAGGTAGGAGAGCTGGAGACTCCTCTGCCATCCGTGTCCCTACTCGAAGCACGCCGTCGTCAGAGAGGAAGACAGAGAGCTGCTTGCAGATATTCTCCTTGGAGAAGCCCTTGAACTGCAGGTCGGAGTAGAGGGTAGGGTAGTGGCAGAGCTGCGTCTCGCGAGTGAGCAGGCGCAGGGCCTCTGCCTTCTCCACGTAGGACACGCCTTCTCCTCGAGCTCTCTTCTGACGCTGCTGGAGGCGAAGAAGAAGAGCGTAGGTGCAGAGGACCTTGTCGAGGTTGTTGGAGGAGTTGAGGATGTGATCGAGGGCGCTCCAGTCCTGCTCTCTCCCTGCTCCCACCGCACCCAGTGCCGATGCCGTCGGTGCCTTCTTCTTCTTCTCTCCCAGCCGACTCTCCTCCTCCTCCAAACTGAAGGAGGGCGGAGTCCAAGAGGGCCACTGAGTGAGCGGCAGGTGGAGAAAGTCGGGTCCGGAAAAGTAGTTGGACTGGAGCAGGGAAGAGAGGGCCTTGGGCTTGGTGAGTATGTCGGCGGCGTTGTCCTCGGTGGGGACGAAGCGGCGCTCATAGCCCCTGAAGTCCAGCGTCAGCTCCTCCACCTCCATCGCTCTCCTTGCCTCGTATCGGCGGAGGCCCACTGGACGCTGTAGCCAGTAGAGGACGACCTGGGAGTCGATGTAGTGGATGAGGTGGTCGAAGCGGATGAAGGGACTGAGTTGGTGCAGGGCAAAACGTAGGAAGCGAGTGGCAATGACGGCCGCCCACATCTTGATGTGGGGGATGGTGATGAGTAGGCTCTTGCGGGAGGAGGGGACGAGCTTGGACTTGGCGGCCAGGAAGACGGGCTGTCCGGCCTGGACCACGTACGCCACAAACCCGTAGGCTCCCCCACCGCCATCGCTGAAGATGATGAGGTCGGCTGGCTGGTCGGGGTCGGAGATGAGGCGGCGCGGCAGTCGCATGTTGTCCAGCTGGCTGAGCTCCTGCTCCAGACGCTTCCATCCCTCTTCCACTCCCTTCCCTACCCACTCTTCCCACCCCAGCTCAGAGGGTACTCCTGTCTGGAACAGGAGGCAAGCTTGGAGGAGGAAGGGGGCAAGGAGACCGTAGGGATTGTAGAAGCGAGAGATGGCGGAGAGGAAGGCGCGCTTGGTGAAGGGGCCGGAGAGGTCGTCGAAGACGGGCTTGAGCGGACTGACGAGGTCGCCGCTGACGTCCCACTCCACGCCCAGGTTGCGGATCACCTGCTTCGTCTGCAGGTCCGGCTCTGGCACTCCTTCCAGCACCTCTGGCACGTCTGAAGAGAACTGGCGCAGATGGAGCTTGGCAGAAGCGAAGAGGGCGATGAGGCCGGCGATGATGCGCTTGGCGTCCTTGGGGTCAGTGAAGGGGAAGACGCCGTTGTCGATGTAGAAGCTGTCGGCAAGAGTGCGCAGCTCCTCGGGGCGAAGTCCATGGCCAGCTCCAGACTCGGCTGCGTCGTCACCGAGGCGCTTGAGGCAGGCGAGGAGGAGGTTGGGGCTTGGACTGGCCCCCATCACCAGCCGGGCGTACTTGTAGACGTCGAGGTTGTGGCTGGAGAGGGGCTGGCGGCAGTCGCGGGGTAGGAGGATGCGGAGGAGGTCCTGGTGCTCGGGGCGAATGGCGATGCCGTAGAAGGCAGCGGAGACGTCGGTGATGAAGACGTGCTTGCCCGCCCGGAACTTGCACTGAAGGCCGAAGAGGTCGGAGATGCGGTTGTCCCCGGTGCGCAAGCAGTCGTTGAGGTTGAGGCCCTCCGACGTCTTGGCAGAGCAGTCCAGGACCGGTCGACACTTTGTAAACTCCGCCCCGTACTTGAACACTGGCCGATGGGGAATGTAGTGGAGGAGAGGTGGGTCGGTGGAGGAGACGACGGGAGTGATGATGCCCTCCTCGGCAAACTTGTCGAACTCGCCGTAGTGCAGGGTCATCTCCTCGGGGCTGTACTTGGACTCCAGGCGGATGCCGCGGGAGAGAGCACAGCGGAAGTTGGAGGAGAGGTGAGTGATGGAGTCCTTGACGGGGAGGCCGATGAGGAAACGGCCGTCCTCCATGCGGGTGATGTTGAACTCCTCGGTCACCTTCTGCGGCTCCTCGTACTCCGCCGCTATGCCCAGGTACTCCAGATCCATCTGTCGCTTCAGCTCCTCCTCCACACGTCCGTAGGAGAAGAGGAAGGCTTGGGTAGGAGGGGAGGAGGCCTTGGAGAGGAGGCGCTGATCCACCCGTCCCTTGAGCAAGTTGCCGTATGGAGTGAGGTAGCAGGTGAGTCCAGCGGCGACCTTGACGGCGGTAGCCTCGGGGCCGGTCACGTGCTCGCTGTAGTTGACGCCGAGCAGGATGTCTAGGCGAACAGAGCGCTGGGTAGAGGAGGGGAGGTTGAGGTAGTGGCCGGGAGGGAGAGTCTTGATGAGGTTGGAGCTGAGAGCGAAGCCGCCCACCACCACCGGCGCCGCCACCTCGTCCGCCAGTAGCGCAGCCACCGGCAGCACTCGCCTGTCCTGGCGCAGGAGCTCCAGGTCCACGTAGCGCGTCCGCACGTACTTGGTCTGTCCATCGCAGGTGGTGGAGAGGGAGACGTGAGCGGAGCCGTAGGCGCGGAGCCCCAGCCGAGAGGCGCAGTCCTTGGTGATCCAGGTGAAGGAGGAGCCGTCGTCTGCCAGCAGCTCCACTCGCTTCCCTTCCCCGCCCTTGGGGTTGTAGGCGGTGAGAGTGCAGAGGGCATGGAGGGTGTAGGGAAGGTTGTGGTCTGACTGTGCGGCAAGGCCGGCGCAGGCAGTGCCTGGGTTGGCTTGGAGGGCGGCGTGGAGGATGGTGTGGTGCTTGGCCTGACACTCCTGGCAGCGGCCCTTGTTGCGGCAGTCCTCGGCCTCGTGGCGCTGTCTGAGGCAGTTGAGGCAGAGGGGGATCTCCTTGGCTCGGCAGAGGCGAGCTTGGGGCATGCTGTACTTGGTGCAGTTGCGGGGGTAGTGGTTGGCGTCGCAGAAGGCGCAGTAGACGGCACTCCCATCCGCCCGCCTGAGCTTGGGCTTGTCGCCGCTCGGGGCCTGTGAGGACTTGCGATGCTGGCTGCTGGAGCTGTCCCAGTTGCCAGAGCCCTTCTGGTTGCCGGAGCCCTTCTTGCGCTTCTGGGAGGTTGGCTGAGGCGACGAGCGCGGTCCGGACTTGCCCAAGCGAGACTGGCCAGCTCCTAGCAGGGCTGCTCCAGAGGAGATGGAAGGAGGCGGAGCATTGGCATCCAGCTCTCGTCAGAAGCGGGCCTCGGTCTGGAGGAGAATGACGAGCTCGTCGAAGGAGGGATCGGTGAGGATGCCCGTCCGATGACGCTGTAGCACGATCTCCCGCCAGTAGTCCGAAGGTAGCTTGGCAGTGATGAGAGGTAGGTGGGAGTCCAGGTCCCCGACGCCGAGTGAGCACAGCTGATTGGCCGTAGCAAAGAGGAAGTCGGCAAGGCCGGAGATCTGCTCCCAGCCACTGAAGTTGTGGATGGGCACGATGTCGTGGAGGGCCTGGATCAGCTCACGCTTCGTTCCCGCCGGGTCCCCGTAGGCTTCCAGCAGCACCTTCTTCGCGTCCTCGTAGTCCGTAGCCTTGTAGCGCTGGCACCAGACGACCTTGGTGTGGGCTTGGCCTTTGAGGCAGGAGAGGAGGAGCTCCAGCTTGTCGGGGGCAGGCATGGACTCCTTGTTGAAGTAGTACTGCCACCATTCCCACCAGCGAGCGAAGTCCGCGAGGTTGGCGCCGTCGAAGAAGCGGAGCTTGGGGCGCTGATGTCGGGATCCCGCGTGGCCGAGGGCCATGTCCAGGTAGGAGCCGGAGTGGCGGATGGCCCCGGCAGAGGCGGGGTTCCTGGCAGAGGCGGGATGTCCGACGGAGGCGGACTGCCCAGCAGAGGTGGGCTGCCCAACAGAGGTGGGCTGAATGATGGAGGCGGAGGTGAAGGCCGTGGACGAAGACGTTGCGAACGCCGTCGACATCATGCCTGTACTTGTCACCACCGGAGCTTGCGCAGTAGTAGTCGTAGGTCCCCCGCTCGTACTCACCGCCAACCCCGTCAAGGACGAGGAGAGGAAAGAAGCTGAAGCAGTGGTGGCGGTAGTAGAGGAGGAGGCAGGGATGAGACCTGAGGAGGGCCCGGCAGAGGCGGGGGCTCCGATGAAGATGGGCGGATTGGGTTGAGTGTCGGGAGGTAGGGAGGCGGAGGCCCAGCGTGGGTGCAGGGACTGAGAGGAGTGGATGATGGCGGCCCGTTCCGCCTCCGCGTGCTTGACGCGCTCCTTCATCCGCTCCACCTCCTTCTGCAGGGCCATGTTCCTCGTCTGTGCCTGGTTGGCCTCAGTGCCCTTCTGGACGAGAGTAGAGGAGAGGGCGTCGTTGGACTCCTGGAGGAGCTGGAGGTCCCGGCGGAGGCGGGACTCGGCTTCCTGGAACTGGCGCTGAACCTGAACTCCTTCGTCCTGGATGGCCTTGAGGCGCTGCTGCATCTCCTTCTTCACGCCCTCCACGGTGTGCCACAAACGCTCCACTTTGCTCTGCATTGACTGGGAGGTGGACTCTGCTTGCTGACGGAGAGCTTGTTCCTGGAGGAGTTGGGCCGTCTGCTCCTGCTGGACACGCTTGGCCTCCTGTAGGGCCTTCTGGGCGCTGAGGCGCTCGGCTGCGATGGAGTCCAGGTTGGCCTGGAGCTGGGTGAGGCGCTGCTGGGAGACGGTGGCCTGGGTCTGGAGGGCCTCCTTGGCGGCATCGGCTTCTCGTTGAAGCTGGGCGATGCGGACGGCGGGTGCGTCCTCCTCCATCTCCAGGTCGTTGTCCGGCTCCAGGTTCTCCTCCTGTCCGCCATCCTCCTCCCCGTTGTCCTCCTCATCGTCCACCGGCGCTGCATCGTCCAGGTGTCCCGCAGCCAGCTGCTGGAGGAACTCGGACTCGGGAATGCCGCCAACGCGATGTGGAAGGTGAGGAGAGGATGAAGGATCGGGGACTGGGTCTCTCTCCCCCATCATCTCCGCCCAGAAGCACTCCTTGTGAGGCTCTAGACTCGATCGATGAAAGGGAAGACCTGTGTGCTCCTCGAAGCGGCTGGGGCCGATGTAGGAGTACTCGTGGTAGGAGGTGTGCTTGAGAAGGCCTTGATCCTTGAGTTGGAGAAGGAGAGGGCGAGGAGAGCGTCCCATACCCAACTCACAGGGTGGGCAGAGGAAGAGGAAGGGGCGGGTGCTCTCGGTCCACTCCTCAGGGGCGACGGTCTTGGAGAGGTTGTGGCGGGCCTCCAGGGCTCGGAAGGCGGTCTTGGAGGCGGCGCCGGAGGGTGAGAAGGCGTTGGAGAGGCCAGTGAGGCAGTAGATGTCCTGACACCGGAAGCACTTGATCTGGTTGGGGAGGTGATTCTCGGCGTCGCAGGCGTGGCTGCACTCGATGGGGTAGGTCTGGGAGACGAGGGCGAAGCGGGAGAGGTAGGGCAGGCCCACGACAGAGGCACTGGGCTGCTCGGAGCTCATCTTCTCGACCTTGTTCTGATTCTGACTCTAGCCCTGGAGAGGGCTGTTGGGAAGGTGAGTGGATAGAAGAGGTCGATGAAGAGGAGATGAAGCTTGAACTCGGCAGAGGCGAGTTTGAGGAAGAAGGTGATGAAAGAGGTGGGAGACCTGTGGCTGGGGGTCCAGAGAAGGAAGCTGCAGTTGTCCTTGAAGATGCTCTGGCCGCCAACGAAGGTGAACTCCCTGGTTTACAGGCTCCAAAGCTGAGGGATGGAGAGGTCTGACTCCTCCTCGGCTACGTTGCGCATCGAAGGTTATTTCTCTTCCTCCTCTTTACTCAAGCAAAAGTGTGTAATGAATGCAGGAGGTGCGAAAGAGGGAGGGCGGGCGGTTGGAATGGATGATGCTGGCGATGGAGTAGGGGGTGAGAATGAGACGAATGCATACCGTACTGCCAAACGCGCCGTTTCCTCAACAACCATCAACTGCTAGGCGAATTTTGCTGATTGAATACTTTCCGAATGAAGAAAATGCACGGAGACTAACCAGCGGCCAGCGTTTGTGTTGGCCCGGCCACTTTTGAACTGAACGCTAAAAAAGTTATCCGTAGATCTCAGCTCATTTGAGCAGTTGCCAGGGCTGCACCTCAATTGCAACAAAAAACTTGATTTTTAAAAACCTTCAATTTTCCCAAAAGAAACACTTACTCAGCAAGAAGTTTCCAAAAGCCGTCGAAAATCTTGAGCACGTCGCCCTGAGCCAGTTCGAGATCGAGAAAGCTGAGAGCTAAAGGCTCCTTATTGTTGCCGTAGACGAGGTAGAGACAGCTCAGGTCAGGGCAATAGCGCTCAGGGTAGCCTGTCGTTAAACAGTGATCGCATTTTGGAAGGCAAGGTAACAAAATTAGGTTCTAATCAATTTTTAAGGCATACAAACGGAGCTGAAAATTGAAGCAAAAAATTCGGAAGATAGAACAAATTTTACATTTTTGCAAACAGCAATAAATTCATCAATATCTTCAAGTCGAAAATGCCATAAGCATTAGTTTCGGCAAAATTTTTTAGCAAAAACGTGTTTCACCTTCAATATTTGATAATTTAGCAGTAACCTGGAGAGGCAAAGATTGCTGATCGTGCTTTCGCTGGCAGCGTGATAACCTGCTGACCACACGAGCATTCTGCAACAGCAGACATTGATAATTAGTTTTCAGAACCAAGCTGGTGGGTTGTGTTGGGTTGGGTAGGGGGTGAGAATGAGACGAATGCATACCGTACTGCCAAACGCGCCGTTTCCTCAACACTTCATAATACTCATCTTGGTCTTCATAGTACTCATCTTGGTCTTCGTAGTACTCATCTTGGTCTTCATAGTACTCATCTTGGTCTTCATAGTACTCATCTTGGTCTTCGTAGTACTCATCTTGGTCTTCGTAGTACTCATCTTGGTCTTCATTTTGGTCTTCGTCTTGGTCTTCATAATACTCATCTTGGTCTTCGTAGTACTCATCTTGGTCTTCGTAGTACTCATCTTGGTCTTCATAGTACTCATCTTGGTCTTCGTAGTACTCATCTTGGTCTTCATAGTACTCATCTTGGTCTTCATAGTACTCATCTTGGTCTTCATAGTACTCATCTTGGTCTTCATTTTGGCCTTCATGGTACTCATCTTGGTCTTCATTTTGATAACCTGGCTGGACCTCTGAGGCCATGAAATTTTTAGATGTGTGCAAATGGCCCAAATTTTCATTCTGATATTGGCTGCACTTTTCAGCAAATGATATGGCTTTGCTCAAGGTGTCTGGTTGTTTGATATCAACCATTTCTTTGAGGCTGGGTGGTGAAAAACAACTAATGAATTTTTCCATTGCCATTAGGTCCCAGTCCTCCTTATCCCTCAATGGGAACATATTTTGAGCATTTTCCAGTAGTCTGCTGCCAAACTCATGCAATGATTCTGTAGCCTCAATCTGTAAGGCATTGAATTCTTCTAGCCTTAGTCTTTGATAGCATTTCCCAGAGAAATGAGCTATCATTGCTTGTTTGAGCAATTTGTAGCTATTTTGCCTTTGAACAGAGAGTGTGAGATAATGAGTTTTGGCATGACCTGAAAAATAGTTGGAAAGCACAAATGCTTTTATTTTGTTGCAGTGCACTCTGCAAATTTGGCACACCATCTCAAAACGTTTGAAAAATTTCTCTGCTGGCTCTGAGGTACCTGTGAAGAGTTGATCTGCACCAGGCATCAAAATATTGAAGCCAAGGGCATTCAAGTCTGGCTTAATCCTTGGTCCTTTGTGAGGTCTGCAGAATGAGCACCTGCGATTGCCAGCTCTGTATGAGCTACTTGAACTGCTGGATGGGCTTCTGTATCTCCTTGTCCTTCTATGATGATGGTCATGACCATTTATTGATCTTGAATCATCCCCTGAACTAGGATCTGATGGATATGGTGGATCTGGTGGCCTGTTTGGGTCATTATGAGGACTTTCCCAGTAATTTTGGTCTTGATCTGAGTCACGGCCATTGTGCCTATGACCATTTCCATGTTGGCCCTGACCATTATGCTGGTAATTGTGAGACCTGGCTAGTTGATTTGATTGTCTTTGACCTGAATTTTGTATATCATGACCAGATCTATGGCTAGACCATTTTTGGCTTTTATTTTGAACACCTTGACCAATTTTGTGAGTTGACCTTCTTTGACCTGAAATTTGATTATTTTGACCAATTTTGTGAGTTGATTTTCTTTGACCTGAATTTTGACCATGTTGACCAAATTTGTAAATTGACCTTGTTTTACCAGAAAATTGACCATTTTGACCAATTTTGTGAGTTGACCCCTTGTCCAAATCTTGAGGATTAATGCAAGGCTGACCATGACTTTCATTTCTTTGCTGGGTATACTCATCCATTGTGAGATGTGTCAGTCTGGTAACATTGTGACATAATTGGTCTAGTTTTTTATCTAACTGCCTTGCCTGCTCCATTTGGTCCTCTGTTTTGCTGGACAAGTGACTTGCAGATTTTGAACTGTCAGCAACCTCTTGTGAGTCTAACCAGCTTTGAACTCTGGAGTTATCCTCAGGTGACCAATTTGAACTAGTACTAGGCCTTTCTGATTTCCTTGGATTTTGTAGTAATGCTGATGGGCTGGTTTTGAATTTTGAAACATTCTGACCTGCCAATTGGCCTGTGCTTTTCTTACTGCCATTTTGTGCCTTTTTAGTTTCTCTTTTCTCTGCTTTAAAGCTTTTGCCTCTTTTGATAATGAGATCATGAGGCCAGCTTTGCAGCTGGGGAGACTGCCTGGCACAGAGCTTTCCTTGTCCAGCTATTGTCCTTGATTCTTGGTTGATGACATCCTCAAAGATCTGTCCTAAATCTCCCTTTTTGGTGCTGACAATTGAACTTTGCAAGGACATGCTGGGTTCATTGGGTTTCCCAGTCTTTGTGCCTTGAGGGCCATGGCTAGCACAGTCTGGACGTATAACTTGATTCTGGGAGATCATGCTTCCTTGCTCTCCTTCCCCTGAGAGATCATCATTTTGATGGGGTTTCAAACTTATTGGGTTGCTGGTGGTGCCATTAGGTGATTGCAATCTATTTGTGTACCCATTTGATGATGATGAAGCATTAGCCTTTAAGGCTTTTGAAATTTTGGAGTGATCTGAGGTCTTGGTAGTCCTCTTCTTTGCAAAGGGACTTGGCTGGGATGCATTTTGGCTCCATTGAAATTGATTGTGCCCCTCTGTTAAAACAGAATTGTGTGTCTGGATGTTTGAATGGTGCCCATTTGACACTAAATTGGGTTCCAACAAGATTTTGTGTCCATTTTGAAAAATGAACTTTCCATTGGATTGGTTTCCATTGGGAACACACTCCTGTGTTCCATGCGTTCCATGGAATTTAACCCCCATTATGCATCTCTTAGTATCACCCCTTGGCATATTATGCGACATGAGGGATGAAAGAGAGTGGAGGATGGAGGTGTAGAATGGTGAGAGGGCGGTTCTGTGACCAAAAGGAAAGATGAAAGAAGGAAGGGAAGTTGAAAGTGTGATGCAAGTGTTCTTGGGTTGGAGAGACACTAGCAAGGAGGTGGTGTTAGCGGGTGAGGGAGTGAAGTGAAGTGAGGAGGGTGGAGGGTGATGGGGAATGTTGTGGGCTGCAATACGCATGCCCCCTCTTCTCCTACTTACCTACCACACACACCCTTCCCAACACAGCAAGGCTGGGCCAAAGCTCCCGCCCTTGCTCCTTCTCATAGACAATTGTAAAGTGGCAGAATGAAAACAAACAGCTTTATGATCCAGACGTCTGGGGTGATGAAATAAATTATGGAGCATTAATTGTGCATGTATATCCCAGCAGCAGATTTAGCACAGTGCTTTGCAGGCACTTAGTTTGAAATGTGCTTAGGCCTAAGCTAAGCTTTCTCATTTCTGAAAATGAGAAAATCTGTGTGTCTTTTAAAGGACACCTGAATCAGCCAGATTTTGCAGAGTTATATTTTAGTGCTCTGGTTTTAACCAGGCCTCAGCAATCATGAGCAGTGCCAATTAATTGTGCCCTTTTATGTTTAATTGGTGGCTAACACTTTTCTGCCTCAATATCTGCTTTTTTTAGGCTGGTTAGCTTAGGCAATCAATCTGCCTGGCTCATGACAGATCAGTGCCCTGGCGCGCTTGTCGGTAGTAGCTTCTTTAGCTACGTAGCCCTTTTGGCTACTAGGCATTGAATATCCTCTTTTGGACCAATAAATATGAGGCCAGAGGGTGCCGGCCAGCTATGCCTCTCATCTCAAGCCTGTGGGGAAGGGCTGAGAGAGTTCTCTATGAAGAGAGAGCCTCCACATTTTGCTCCAGTCATCATGGGCAAATTATGAGGCTTAGCGCGCTACTGGGTGGGAGCATGAGCTTCTCTCCACCAATCGCTGTCTGTGAGCGATTTGCGACCAGCTGGAGGTCACCCGACAAAATGCCTCCTCTCTAAAGCTGCAGCTATTGCTTTTCTATCATGGCAGTTTGTGTCAGATAAAAATCCTGACATCGGCAAGGGACTTCAGTCCTCTTGCTAAATGGTGCGCTTCACTTCACCTGGCTTCAATCATCTTGAATGTCTGTCCAATTAGAACCTGGCCAGGATTTGTTTGGACTAGACAGATGATGAAATTATGCTCCGGAGTCTAAGCCAGTGAGTGTCCATTCTGCCAAGCTGGTCGTCTTATTTTTGGATAAATGAAAGTTATATATAATTTGCTGAATTAAATAGCAAAGTTGAGATCATTGAGATCATGAAAAGCTTCCTTTAATTATGATTTCTTTCAATGTTTGCCAAACTAAAAGTTTAGGCAAAACAGGAAGCATTATGGATTCAGCTATTCCGCCATTATGAACTTTGCACAAGTTTGCAGAAGCTAGAAGCTCACTAACCTTTATGGGTTCACCTGACTGGAAGTCAGGACACGTTGAGCCTTCACCATGTGGTTATGAGGTAGGGGAGCTCTGAAGGCGGTTTTACTAGGACTGAATTGGGTGGGGAGTAGAGGGTAGCGCATGGAATGGAATGCGAAACATTAGGCTCCTAGGTAGAATGCCTACAGAAGTACCCAGAGTCCAACATGAACTGGCGGAGAGTTTCGGATGAAACCGCTTCCACTGGGACCAGAGGGCGGACGGCGATCTTGGCCTTCACTCTGGGGTCGCCAAGGGGTGCGTAGAAGAGGTTGGCGGGCTCCTCGGGTTTGGCGGGGGAGTTGACGGGGGCCACATAACCTCCTGCCTGCTTCTCCATCTCTTCCTTGATGGAGCTTAACAGCTCCTTCAGCTCGGAGCTGCTCATCCCAGCCACCACATTGAGGAGCTGGAGCTCAAGGTCGGATTGTCTCAGGAGGCCGCGTTGGTCTGGGCAGCCTGGTAGATGTTGAGCACGTCGCAGACTCCCGCCTTGGGCAACCTTACTAATAATTTGCAGTAGTGAAGAATGATCTAGCCATTGTGATCATTGACCACATCTCCACTGGTCCAGTTGAGCAGGTGTAGAGCGAGTCGATCACCCCAAAGTGCCCCTTTCGCTGAAGGTGCATTGGTGTAGACAGATTGGTGACTGCGATCTAGTGCCCACCGAAGACGAGCTTCTGGAAGAAGGTAGGCACATTGGGCTTTGCAGAGAGATGGCGCTTCGTTGTAGGCATGGTTGGGTTTAGGTCTGGGTGGTAGGAAGCTGTGGTGGAATTGTAGAAGCCGTTCCCATGTTGAACGTATTCTCAATCATTTTGCTCTAGAAGTTTGACCTTTATTATGAACCTAATTAATACACCATTAATTATTCTCATGCTATTGTTGCTACTGAGCCACTTTTATGAGATATGATTTTTCTAAGAAACAGGAGCAAAAGAGTACCAAACGAAAACATCGTACTAGGCTGGTCAAAGTCATGAATTGGGAATTTGAGAAGTAGGATAAAGATGGTATGCGTTATCATTTGCGAGAAGACATCTGAGAAACACAAGAGCAAAATAGTAACAGACGAAGACATCATGCTAGGCCGGTTAAAGGCATGATTTAGGAATTTGAGAAGTAGGATAAAGATGGTATGCGTACTATTGCGAGAAAACATTAGAAAAGGATCGGGAGCCTGTAAATGCAGCTACTAGCGCAGCTGAAGGTCGATTCTTGGGGGATTCTTTGCCACCGCTTGGACCACGAGGTCCAACTGCAAAAACAAGTGAATTCTAAATCTCAAAAATCTCGAGCACTGCTTCTATTGCTTCTATTCGCACTTCAAGGCTAGGTATTGTTGGAATCCTGTCGCCAAGTTTGAGCCTCCATTAGACCAACTGCGCTACTTCAGCGTCATGTTGGACTTTGTACGTCTGTCTCTTATCACCTACTATTTAGCTGGCCCCTCCTGCCTCGACTAGTCAGTTCTATGCAATTGTTAGATGTAGAAAAGAAACGGAAGGCTTGGTGGTCTCAATGGCGGACACGATGCTTAGGCTCTGCAACACCCACAGCTTCACGCACTAGGCCCACAGCCATCGCTTTGGTGACATCGAACAGCCCGCCAACCTTTCCAGCGGCTATGTTGACTGCCTTCTCTCACCCCTCATCCTCGATCTGGAGTGGGACAGCGCACCAACCTAGCAATTGCTTCAAACTCTCTGCTATAATTGAAAATGGGATTGCAGTAAACCTTCCCCAGCTGCTCCTTTCGAAGGCTGAGTGTGAGCTTTTTCCCGCTCGGCGGCTCGAACTCTGCGGGAAGCCTTGACTCGTTCGGCTGTCGCGAGGATGGCCTGCCTGGCCCCGGGGGGAAGGAAGCGGGCGGTGATGCCGTCGCTTCGCGTGCAGGAGAAGACGTCGACGAATCTCCATTCCGTCGCCACCGCCTCTGTTCCTTTCTCGGTGGGGGGCGGTTCTAGGAGGACGCGGTAGCTATGCACTGCCTGCCCGTAGAATCTATCGGGGATCCACGCCGACATGTCCGGCTCCTTGACTCGCACTCCCCACGAGGCGTCTGGCGTGGAGAGGATGTCGAGGGTGCGCCACTCCGCATCGGACACCGAGGCCACGACGCGCAAGGCCTCGTTGAAGGCTTGTACTTCTTTCGGCTTGAACGTCTCCGTCGGGTGGGCCTTCTCGTACGGCTGGGGCCGGGAGGACTTGAGGCCGCGGTTGTAGGACTTGGCGGAGGAGGATGAGGGTGCGGACGGACACTGTGCCTGCAGGTGGCCCGTCTCGCCGCAGCTCCGGCACGCTCGCGGATCCATGCCCGCCGCGAGGCGGCCTCCAGTGTCGTCCAAAGCGCCGTTGCCCTCATTGTCCTCCTCGGTCTTGGCCTTGGGGCTCTCAGGTGAGCCTTGCTGCTCGGGGTGGTCTCCGTCGGGGTTGTCGGCGCTGAGGGTCTCGTCCATGATGGCCTCGGCGTCCGCGCCCAACTCCAGCTCCTCCTCCTCTTCACCGACCTGGGAGAGACGATGCTTGGGCGGTGCCGGCAGGGCCCAGGGATTCCAGGGCTGCAGTCGTCCACTCCAGACCTGATCCTCCAATCGCCGGGGCACCGCGCGCGGGCGGGGAAATGGGGTGTCTGGGCGCTGCTGGGGTTCGTGGTGGGTGTAGGTGTAGGGCGCTGCGAAGGACGCGGCCGCCAGCATGCCACTTGTGACGCTCACCACCACGCGATCTTCTTTGTGGAGCTCCTTCTCGAAGTCCGGTGCAGGGGAAGAGTCCGACATCACGCAGTCCCAGTCTTCGCTAGTGATCTGCAATTCCCTCTCCTCATCGCAGGCCTGCGCCCAGTATGAGCGGAACTCCTGTGGCTCGTCACTGAAGGAGGGGAATTGCTCTGAGGCTACCCAGTTAAGGTCCACCTGGGGGAAGTAGTCTGAAGGGCCCGCGAAATCTGATTCCTCTTGGGGGTTGGGGGCGGGGTATGGGGTATCTTCCCGCGGTTGCTCAAAGAGGACCTGATTCGCGCGGGCTGTTTCGCGCCAGACCTTCACTGTCTCCCCCTTCTTCTTGGCCTGTACTTGCCGCTTGAGGAATTCTATGAAGGACCGCGTTCGCCCCTTCACCTTTCCCACGTCATGATTCCAATGGGCCAGGACGCCTGTGTCCTTGATGTCTGCGGCGTATGTGGGGCAGCGTTTGAGGCGATGGCCCTCCTCCTGGCAGTAAAAACACGCCTGTGTGCCTGCTGGGGGCCCTGTTTTTAATTCTTGTATCCTCGCCTCTCCCCCTTTCCTGTGGCCGGATTCCTGCCGGGGCGCGTAGCTCTGTCTAGCCTGCTGAATGCGTTGGTGGTCAGTGGCGTGGCGTTGGAGATGATCAATGGCCACTCCCCAATCCACTCTTTCCCTGTAAGCTAGCGCACGAAGGTCATTCAGCACAGGGCGCACGGGCTCAGCCACTTCCAGATATCGCATCAGCAGGTACTCATGGATGGGGCGATCTGAAGGAGGACCCAGGCCAGCCACCGATACCTGCCTTGCCCATCGTCCTACCCTTGGCTCTGTCCTCGCTCCCAGCTGCATCGCGCGGGAGAGGACTTTTTTGTGCTGGGTCAGGGTGTAGGGGGCGAAGATGTTGACGGAGGTAAGCATGTTCGCGACCGCTTCTTCCAGCGTCATCGACGGGGTGACCACCTGCTGTAGGCGATGGAGGAAATTGATGAGCGAGGGGACAATCCCTGCCGCTTCTTGTTCTGTCCACAAGGCCTCGGCGGTATCAAAATACTGGGGGAGAAGGCTCTGGGATGGCGTACGCAGGATAGGGTGAATGTCGAAGGCGAGGATGACTCTGCTGAGCACCATCTGGTACAGGTGCTCCACCCGCGCCTTTCGCTCTCCCACCCTCACTTCTCCTCTGAGACAATAGAGGTTCCGCAGCTCCTTCACCAGCCGGCGGAGAATGAGTTGGATCTGGTCCGTCTGTCTGGGGACCGAGCGCTCCATCTCCGCTAGTGCTGGGAGAGTGATCTTCAGCTGTTCAGCGACAGCCCTGGCTACGTCGGAGTGAGGGTAGCTATGGAGCATGTCGATATCTGCGTTCTGGGTGGATTGGAAGAAGGGGTTGGCGAGCTTTTCCGAGTAGAATCGGATGGCTAGGACTAGCGATGCCGCTCTCCTCCTGTCCTTCGATAGCCGTGTCAGACAGCCATTGACCTCCAGCGTCTCTAGCTCTCGCTTTGCTTCCTCCCGCTGAGACAGCCATGCCTGCTGGTCTCCACCGTTCGCCGGCTCCGCTCTGAGTGGGCCTTGGGCGTCCGTGGTCCTTGATGTTGAGGGGGCTCCTCGGTCTTGATTGGCGTCAGGGTATGCGGGGTCCGTTCTGCCCATCCAGTGGCCTTTGTAGGCCCGATTTGGGTCCTGAGGGCTGTCCGCCCAGCCGGCTGTCCCGCGCTCCCTTTGGCCCTCCCCGAATCCTCCAGTCTCAGCACTCCCTGTGGGCTGTCCCCGATGTGTGGCAGCTAGCCCTTGTGAGTCCAGAGAGCAGTTCATTTTCATTTTAAATATGAGGCGGCTACGCTTCCGCTTCCGGAAGCAGCTACGCTGCCGCTTCTGGAGGAAGCTCATCCATTTAGTTCCTGCTGCTAGGCGGAATCAGATGTGGAAGGAACTCATTCATTTTCGTTTAAAAGTGGAAGTGGCTTGTTCATCTTCACACCGGAAGCAGCTGGAGCTTGTTCATTTTGTATAAAAATTGAACTGACAGTTCTTCTGCCTCATCGTTTGTTGCTTTTCTTTGAGAACTTTTAAGAGGCAGTTTGCGAGGGGATTGAAAGCTTATTAAGGAGGGGTTTCCATTTCCGAAAATTCAAGGTTGAACTTGAAGTTGTAATTGGCCCTTGGTTTTGCTCCATTTTTGTAAGCTCCATGGCTCCATGGCTAAGAAACAGCATTTATTCTAACATCCTTCTAACATTTTTGACCTCATGAAGTCCTGAAAATCAAATTTTGCCCAATTTCAACATTAACTTTCCAACTCACTTCAATGTAGCAACAACACTACCAATATTTATGATACCAAAGGTCGTAAAATTTTGGTTTTTTAAAAAGCCCTTTAATACCCATTGGATTAAAAAAGACTCAAAAATAGACATACAACAAGTATAATTACAGTATAGATGTGTTTATTCAGTAGGTACACGCATTCATTGGGTAGTTCATCCTCAAAGATGATGTATACAACTAGTACACGAAAGTCCCGCTTGGTTTTAACCATTCGGAAGGGACTTAGTCAAAATTGGAGGTAGCTTTAAGTTGCCTCCAATTTTAGGGCGGAGGCAGCTACGCTTCCACCTCCAATTTGGAGTAAATGAACAAGTCCCTTCCACTTTAGAAGTGGAAGCGGAGTCGCTTCCACCTCCAATTTTGAGAAAATGAACAGAAGTCCCTTCCGCTTCCGCTTTGGAAGCGGTAGCGACTCCACTTCCAATTTGAGAATGAACAAGTCACTTCCACTATTGGAAGCGGCAGGAGCTTGTTCATTTACTCAAAATTAGAAGCAACTAAATGAACAGCTATAGTAGCTGCTTCCAGAAGCGGAGTCGCTTCCGCCTCCAATTTTGAGTAAATGAACTCGTCTCAGATCTCTCGGCACCCACCGGGTTGGCTGACGACTGCTCCCTTCTCCCTTTATCTCGCCCTCAGCGCCCCTTGTCTCCTCGCCTTCTCCCCTCGCCACTCGGTGCGCACTGTGCGGTCTTGAGTGGCGAGAGAGAAGATGCGTGATTGGTGGTTCATCTACGAGGGGCGGCAGGGGAGAGGCCGGGGGGGATGCTTTGATCTCCCGAAGCGTCTTCACCTCTGTCTCGTCCTGTGAGGTCCATGCTAGCTCCCTTCGCTCCGCCTTCCGATCCCATCTTCTGCGCGCCAAGAGGACTGCTCCTAAGACACTCAGGGGATCGTCCGCCAGGTTGGCCTCTGGTTCTTCCAGTGAGATAGTGGGAGTGGCTGCCAGCCAGATGACTCCCTTCGTTAGCCTGAACAGCTTCGCTAGCCAGAACGTTTGGACGGGGGTGAGGTCTGGGGGGAGTGGGATTCTGAGCAGGGGTATGTCCATGGCATGGACGAATTGAGACCAGAAGCAGGCCCACGCGACCAGAATGTCCCCAGCTTCTCGCTCCTGCTTGTAGCCGTAGCCTACCCCCTTTCGCCCGTTCACCCTTCCGATGAGCAGGGTCCAGTCTTGGAAGGACATGGGAGGGCAGGCCGTGAGGGGCTCCGTGGCCATCAGCTTGGTGAGGTACTCGTAGTGTAGATCTGCTTTCAAGGCCAACGCCGTTTCCAAATTCAGCAGGTTGCCGTCTGTGCGGCTTCCGTCGTGGATCTCTGCAAGGTCGTCTAGTACTGCAAGGGTTTGTTCGTTGGTGTATGGGCCTATCTGCCAGGCCCATTCCCCGCTCTTCTCTAGACTCCGCGCGACCAGATTGGCTGGGACGCGCATGTCCTTCCACCAGTGTAGAATGGGCACCAGGCACTCCCAAAATTCACCCACCATTGGTTGGCGCTGAGCGAACTTCTCTTCCCCCTTTGTCGGGCGCAAGGCCGTAGCGAGAGGCCAGTCTAGCGGGTGGGGGTAGAGGTTGTTGGGATAGGGTGTGGTGAACTTCGTCAGAGCAGTCTCTTTGTTCAAAAACAGCCTGGTTTTGTGGTAGTTGGAATCTTGGAGCTGGACGAACTCTGCGCAGGTGACTGTCTCCTGACTGTTAGCCACTCTCAGCTCATCTCCTGCCAGACCCACGCCCATCTGCTTGCGGACGGTCTCGTCTACCAGAACTGGGTTCCGCGCTTCCCATTCTGCCTCGGCCCACGGGCCTCCCTGCTCTCCTCTCTCGATCACACTCTGCGGTGTCGGCGTGTAAAGTTCCTGCGCCAGCTGCTCCCGCAAGCTGCGCTTGTCCGACTTCTTCCCCATCCCTCGGGATGTTCTTGGGGTAGCCTTTCCTTCCACTGTCGTCTCGAACAACTTCGCCGAGGTGTCCAGGGTAAGGGGGGGATCGAGGAGGGGTAGTAGGGGAAGGAGCTCTAGCTGGGGGGAAGGGGTTGGGGTAAACTGATGAGGGAAGAAGCCTAGAGCGAAGGTCGCCTGTCAAACCCTTCCTCCAGGGGCCTCAACAACGGAAAGCACACGCCCGACCCGGAGCCATTGTCGAGTCTGTCCCCGTGGCTGCCCTTATCCTACAGCTCGACTGAGGAAGGCGCCCTACGCTGGGGGGGGTACTCGCTGGGGTTCTCCGTGTGCTCAGATCTTTCTCCCTTGCTTCAGCACTGCAGTGACTCTCAACAAGTGGATTACTCTTATTCCACGGAGCTCAACAAACAGGGCAGGGAGACAAGAATGAATCGAGACAGTCCGCCTCCCCCGGGTCAGCCGGGGGAGGAGGCAGAATGCATAACATGAGACGCACCGCGATCACTGCGCCCCCTAGCGGGCTCGAGGAAGGTGCCTACAGTGCCAGTCCAGAGTTCAGCAAGCCTGGTCATCACATTGATGGCAGTGGCAGGCGGAGGGCTGATGACGGGAGGCAGCATGATGAATTCTGCCTTGCCCTTTGCCTCGTTGCAGAACCAGACCCCAGCTCCTAGCCAGTGTGCTCCTGACCTGTAAACGCATGCAAATTTGTGTTTCCATCTGTCAATTGGAAAATAGATGAACAGGCTAGTCCATAGGTCCATGACCAGGGTGAGCTTGGTCTGGTCGCGAAGGCGGGCTTTGATGAGCTCGACCATTGATCTCCACTCCCTTGCAGAGCTTGTAGAGAGTAAAGATGAGCTTGGCCTAGTCGCTGGCCTTGGTAGAGGGGAGGAGGTCTGAAAGGAAGTTTAGTGAAGGGAAAAGTGATAGCTGGAAGGAGGCTGGAACTGGCGGGTATGGTGAAGGAGAAGCCTGAGAGAGGCTTTAGGTTGAGGTTGAAGCATTCGCTGCCCTCCTCACCATCATCACCCTCCGTGCCCTACTCCACCACCACCTTTGCCTCAGCCTTCTTCCTCTTCTCAAAACTCAGCATCAACCATTCATTCCCTCAACTTGGCCAAAGGCTCAAACTCGGTCTGCCAAAATATCTGTGATCTGCGCGTGACAGAGGACAAGAAGGACAAGCTCAAGGGGACCCTGGACACCGGAGACCTCTGCCTCGAGTACATCCAGGGCGAGCTCGACTGGCACAATGGGACCCCGCCCAACCCAGGTGGGGGTGTGGGAGGAGTTAGGTGGGTGAGGGGGATGTTGGCGATGGATTCCAGGTTGGAGAGGAGCTGGGCTTCCTCCTTCGCCACCTTCATCCATGCCCTCCATCAACTGCCCTTCTTCACCCTCTTCGCTCCAGCCACTGGAGAGTGGCGATGGCAGGGAAAAAGTCTCCCTGGGGCCATGTTCTCTTTTTCGCCTGTGGGGGAGGCTTGGATTCGTTCTCACAGGACTCGTTTGATGGAGAGAGTGTACTCCATGTCTTTGAACACCTGGTTGAACACCTCCCCATCCATCCCCTCACCCCTTCTGGGCCAGACAGTGGGTGGATGGCCATTCAACTGCTGGAGAGGGTTTGTGAAGGGCCGTGGACTGGGGGGCTTGGGAGTGGAGGGAGGGGCAGAGGAGGGCTCTGTCAGCTGGTCAAGCTGCAGTTGGAGGCTGAGGGGAATGGTGGGCGCAGACCCCACCACGTCCACCTCCACAGCCTCTTCCTCCCGCCCTGCCACTGCTTGAGCATAGGAGGGCAGAGGATTGAGTTGCATGGGCAACTGATTCCCTTCCATCTAGGGATGGAATAGGGAGAGTGAAATCTGGAGTCGACAGGTGCAGAGACTTACCAAAGGCTTCTCTGCAAATTTCATGGTAATCTGTCATGACAAAGCAATTTTTGATATCATGATGCATCTAGAAAAAATTATAAAAATTCTTTTCTGATGGGCAAATTTTGACTGCTGGTCGCCTGTGAAAACCACCAAGCAAAGAGCAAACTAGAATTCCAATTCTGTCTGAGCAATGCAGAAGAAAAAATGAGCGAAATGTGACTGACTAATAATTCGTTCCAAAGATGTAGTCCCAGTCCATTTCCAATAAATCTCTAACTGCCCTCTTGGCAATAATTTGGCGCAATCGCAGACAGGAAACGTGAAAAAACATTGCGAAGCAGAAATGAACGAAAGCACGGGAAAGACTCTCGAAAGAAAAGCATGAGTGTCCGAATTGAGAATGCAGAGTCTGTACGGGGATAACTGGGCCGAAAAGTGAGAGAAGAAACTGCGAACTGAGGCTTAGCAGTGAAGAAGGCGAGCTGGCAAGAGAGACTGGGAATAAGCATGATGACTGCAACTCCATCAACAATCTCAGGGCTTCCATAGGTAGAAGCGGAGAATGGTGATGTCCCACCGCACCTTCACTGGGTTCACTAGATCCCCTTTGGCCCCGCTCAGCCCGAAGAGGACCAGGGAGATGTAGAAGCCCTCCTCCAGCCAGCGGAGCATGTCCTGAACATTGTGTTAGTGTGGAGGGTGAAGGGAGAGAGTTTGGATGCATAGACTGTGAGGGGCAGGGATGAGATTGAGGAATAAGGGAGGGTGTGAGAGTGGAGAAGGCACACCGCCACTGCGTAGAGGATGGTCCAGACGTCGGGATGTATCAAAGTCGTAGGGAAGCAATGCATCTAGACCAAAACTAGGGGAACGAATGAAATTGCCTATACAAAAGCTGCCCTTCCTTTGCCCCCTTTGCCCTACTCCAGCCCAACCGCGTTCGCCAGCTCGCCGCAGACGCCATCCTTCGTGGCATGCAGTCCCGTGGGGTCCAGGTCCTTGAAGGTGAGGACGGATTTCTTGGTGCGGAAGAAGGCCACGGGCTCTGCTGCGTCGAGCGCCGCGTTGAACTGCCGCTGTAGCTGAACCCAGGCCGCCTGCTGCTGCTGTCCAATTTCAAACCACCAATTTCATACTGTTCTTGCATTGACCAATGATCCAGATTCCAGTCCCACAGTCTAATTGGCTTGCTTCGTCAATGGCAGTGATGCTGGCATGGAATTCCATATTCGTCAGCATGTAATGGCGAGCAAGGGCTTTAGATTATTCAAAGCTGCATTATTGAGAAGATCAGAATAGGAAGTAATACATTCAACCAAATGTGATGTAAGCCCATCGTAAAGCCAATATCCGCCATTATAGTGGAAAAATGCAGTGAAATGATTAAGAGACACTTGGCAAGTTACAGCAATTAAAATGTACTCCACCTGTTGCCCTGTGGGCTGGATGGGACCTTGGGCAAATCTGGGCACCTGACTCGCGTAGGAGTGATTCAGCCTCAGATAGAATGTGTTTTGTCCTTGTAGCAGTGGCAGTACTCTGGGCAGTGGCACTGGCATCCAGCGGGACAAGCGGTGTCTGCTCATCATTGCTGGGCGTTGGCAGGCCTGGCTTTTTGTTGGAAGGAGCAGCGAAGGGCACGTCCACTGTCTCTGTCTGCAATGAAGAGGCCAGTGGAGCTGACAACTCCAGCGAGGATCCAGGGCTGGCCCTCTTCTTCTTCGTAGGAGTCTTGGATGCATCGATGATAACTTGGCGATAATGCACGAGAGCTTGCTTTTCTTCAGTCTTCAGTATAATGTAATCTGCCCATTACATCACAGGCAGGGGGGTAGATACATAAGCACTCTGGGTGGACGCAAACCACGGGGAATTGCTGGGGCGGCTGAGGATGAAGCTCATATGCTCCAAAGGCCCAGGGGTTGGCCTGGACTCAATCCGGTGCCTCCTACTGCTCCTGTGCTCGTTCAGCTCCTTGAGGAGAAGGAAGCGGAAGGGATCGCTCACGCCCTCCTCCACACACCCGCGGCAGACGTACAGGTTCTTCTGTGCCGCTTTTTTTCCAAACCACAATGGAGTCCTCCGCTTCCGCTTTTCCGCTTCCGCTTCTGCGTCAACCGCTTTTTTTCGAAGTCCTCCTCCATGGGCTTCTGATGCATCCACGGCCTCGTCCTCATTGGCTCTGTCCTCCTCGTCGTACTTGTCACTATACTCGTCATAGCTCTAGTCAGAACCAGTGTATGGAGAGTACTCGTCAATGGGCCCCTGACCAGGAGACAGATTCTCCTTCTCTGCCTGAGGCTGAGGGTCTCTGCGAATGCAATCCTGGCAGTCCTGCTCCACTGAGAGGATCCGCTTGAGGGACTGGAAGATCTGGTTGAAGTCCTGATCGTAGGCTGCCCCTGGCAACACTGCCTCTGGCTGTCCGTTGACAGGCTGGAGAGGGGTGAGGAGGGGGTCGGGATGGAGGAGGATGTGAAATTGTGAAGGAAGCCTGCTCCACTGAGAGGATCCGCTTGAGGGACTGGAAGATCTGGTTGAAGTCCTGATCGTAGGCTGCCCCTGGCAACACTGCCTCTGGCTGTCCGTTGACAGGCTGGAGAGGGGTGAGGAGGGGGTCGGGATGGAGGAGGATGTGAAATTGTGAAGGAAGCCTGCTCCACTGAGAGGATCCGCTTGAGGGACTGGAAGATCTGGTTGAAGTCCTGATCGTAGGCTGCCCCTGGCAACACTGCCTCTGGCTGTCCGTTGACAGGCTGGAGAGGGGTGAGGAGGGGGTCGGGATGGAGGAGGATGTGAAGGAAGCTGGAGAGGGAGCCACGTGAGGCTCGTCCACCTGAGAGAGGAGCAACTGAGACTCCTGTGGACTGGTTGGGCTGGAGCCCACCACATCAACCTCCTCATCCTCTGCTGTCCCCACCACCACTTGGGCATAGGTGTGGGGAGGCAGAAGATTGAAGGAGAAGTGGTTTTCTTCCATCTGGAGATGGAAAGGAAAGAATCTGAGATGCTGTATGCAGGCAGAGTTGGTGTGGGGAGAAAGGAGGGAGGAAATGAAGTGTCGAGGTGATGAAGTCCGGTGGTGGTGTCAGATGATCAGGCCTTGTCGCCAATGGACGAAGCGGGGGAAGGAGTGCACTTCCCTCCCCCCAGCAGCTCGAACACTGCTATCATGAAGAGATCTGCAGGAGCAGATGTGCTGGATGACATGGGTGGAATTCCCTTTATTCTTCTACCAAGCATTGCTACAACTAGAGTGTGTAGGGGAGCTGGAGCTCGCTGGTGCAGTCTTGGGATTAGACTGAGCCTCGTAGGTTCTGTTCAAAGCGGTGCTCAATGTCCCGGCCCAGCAGCAGCTTCATCTTCCGTTTCCTGCCAATCTCCATCAGCTTGGACTCATTGAGGAGCTGGAGGGCCGTGAGGACAATGCCAGCGTCCGTCAAGTCTCCTCCGTCCTGCTGGTACAGAGCGTCCGCCTGGGTTTGGAGGTAGAGGAATGGCTGGTAGGTGCGGAGGAAGTAGTTCCACCACTGCCTCTGGTCCACCTTGTTGGTGATCGACGGCTTGGACTCCCCACGCTGCTTCACCTCGTCCAGCTGCTTCTGTTGCTTGCTCTGCTCATCCTTGGTGATGTTGTAGGTGAGCTGGCTGATGCGGCAGTAGAACTCCAGGTACTTGTTGTGATAGGTCATGCCTTGGTTGCAATGACCATTGCAGTTGTGGGCACACTTGCAGACACCGCCAGTAGTGGATCTCAGCGGCGGCTGGACCATGGTGAACTGGCAGTTCTTGTATGCCTCGGCCAGCTCCTGGATGAGAGCTGTTGCTGTTGATGAGCTTGGCGGCGAGCCTGTCCACCTGTCCCACATTGCGCAGGTACAGGTAGTCCTGCGGCCCCATGATGAAGACTCAGCGGGGTTGGTGGCTGGCCTTCATCTGCATGTCAATGATGCGTTTGAGGTTGAACTGGAAGTGGAGGAAGGTGAGGCCCATCCAGTCCACATAGTAATTGTGGGCATTGCTGAAGGCCACAGAGCGGAAGGAGCTCTCCCAGATGAAGATGCACTTCTCCTCCTTCTCCGTCGGCATGAACATCCAGTTCTGCACAAACTCTGTGTTCTTGGTGTTCTTTAGGTCCGGCAAAGTGCACGTGGGCAAAGCAAAAGTCCGGCAATGTCCAAACTTTTGGTAAAAGTCAGGCAATGTACCGGAGGGAACTCACCTCTCCTGCACAGTGCATGTTAGAAGTCTCCCAAAAGGCTAAAGGCCTTTTGGCCTACAAAGTCCACCTTAGAGCCCCCAAACCCAACTCCCATAACTGCAGAAGCAGCATGTAAACAGCAAAGATGAAAGCTTCCAGCAGCCTAAGAGGCAAGGCCTAGCACGCCTCGCCCACACAGTCCATCTTAGAAGCCTCCCAAAATGCTAAAGGCCATTTGGCCCGCAAAGTCTGCCTTAGAGCCCCCAAACCCAACTCCCATAACTGCAGAAGCAGCAGGTCCAGTGCAAAGATGAAGGCTACCAGCAGCCTAAGAGGTGAGGCCAAGCAAAAGTTAACCCTGAAACAGTTCAACAAAGCAAACAAAAAGCCATTGCCCGCATTTCCCCACTTAAATGGGCCAAAAAATGATGAAAATGCAGGCAACCCATGCACTCTTATGCCCGCAAAGTCCTGGGTAAGAGTCACCTGCAAAGTCCTACTTTTAAAAACGGCCCATCTTGCTTCCAGAGTCATCTGCTTTGTCCCTGACTGGACAAGGGGTGGGGGGGGGGCCAGATGCCTGCCAGCCAGGAAGCTTAGCCCCATAGGGGCTATGAAAAAAAGGGAGAGAGGAAAGAAATAGTGGGTTGCACGAACGGCATGGGCCTCCTCCACCCTGTCCCAGGAGGTCTTTTCTTATCTTTTCTCATCTTATCTTTTCTTATTTCTAATATCTTATCTTGTTAGCTTAGACATATCTTTAGAGATTACAACTTTTTGGATATTTTCTGGTCAGCCCAAACTACAATTGGGCACATCAATGGCCCTACTGCATAAAAAATCCTAAAGAATACTTCTTACACTGACTTCAGATCAGCCCAATCTTATTCTAGTATCTCTCAGTCCACATTTGCTTGGACCAAAAGCAAATGCTTATCAGTGCTCCTCCTCCTGCTGCTAGTTGCATGACCTGGGACCTCTGGCCTTGATGTGGTAGATCTTGATGAATCAGAGATAAAGGTGAAAGTCCTGGCTTTGTTTAATCAATGCTGACAATTCAGACATGAGCTGGGCAGGCACCAGTAGCCACATTTGTCACAGATCCACTATTCAACTCTGTCACAACTGAAGGACTGGCAAAAGGAAATCTTATATAGTGCTTGGGAGTCTGGCCAAAACTAAGCAGCTTAGAGGATAATTCTAGAAGCTTAGGGGAAAAGGGTTCCAGCAAAACATGAAGTAACTTTCAAGGCAAACATGCTTTGCCAGGGTACACATAGGCAAGCTGGGACAGTATAAAAGGGTCCTCAGTGAGCCCAGAACCTTTTCAGGTTATGCTGGGGAGGAAAATGTGAGCATAACTGTCCTCAGAACCAAATGGTCTCTGATATGCAATGCTGGTCCCCATTTCCCCTAAGCTTCTTAGGATTATCCTCTGAGCTGATTAGCTTTGGTCAAACTCCCCAACACTATATAAAAGCCCCACATCTGCCAGTTATTCAAATGTGGCAAAAGTTGAAGAGAGGAACTGCAATATTTGTGGCTTTCTGCCTAGCTATGCTGCTTAAATGATGCTCCTAGCTGCTTGAATAAAGCCAGGACCTTCACATATGCCACTGGACCAATAAGGTACACTAAATCAAAGCCACGGGACCCAGGTCTGGCAAGTTTCAGCAGGAGAAGCACTGCTAAGTATACTGCTTTTGGTCCTTAGGTATTTGGGACTGAGAGATACTATAGGAAATTTGAGCTGATCTATAAGTGTGAATCGGTAAACATTTATTCATTGCAAACAGAACCACCTTGACTAAGAGACAAAGATAAACTAAAGCAAGAAAGACTGAAATCTTTGGTGGGAATCTGGGAACTTGATGATTGACGTAGTAGTAGGGTCAAGGGAGAGACGGGAAGAGGAAAAGAATGGGACCATGGAACAGGGGCTACTCCATAGTGGGACTGAGAGACGGGGGCGCAGCAGCCAGAGCTCGCTGTAGGCCACCATGCTCCCCCGGTGCTGCCCCACCTCATGGGTCTGCACCCACTCATCAAATGCCCTTTCCAATCATTGCTCAGCCAATCACTCAATCTAACTACACAAGTCCTATGCAGACTGAGAGAGGAGCCAGGAGAAGAGAGCTAACGTGGAGGCGGAACTCCTTGGTCTCATTGATGAGGTTGTAGAGGAAGCTGTAGGCCAGGATGTGGATGGGAAGGTTGTCGGGGATGGTGGAGGTGTTGGAGTAGATGGAGCTGTTGTCGGAGTCCATGGTGAGGATGGAGGGATGGAAGGATAGGGCGCTGAGTCAGAGGGATTGGGGCAGAAGGAGAGAGAGCGCAAGTGGTATGTGAAGGGATGTAGGGCTCAGAGAAAGGATTGGGTTGGGAGGGGTGTGGTGGGTATGTTGGGGGGGGGGGGTGGCTCTCGTAGATCGGGGCGGTGGAAGACTGTTGTAGACAGGCAAGGGGCTGGGCTAGGCCTGCGAGCTGCGGGCCAAGAGGGATGTTGAGAGGGGGTGGAGCCAGTGAGGCATGACGATTCTTTTCCAAAACAAAGCCTTGGAGGAGGAAGGTGTTGCCGTAGACGCAGCCGATGAGGTTGGTGAGGTAGAAGCGGAGTATGGTGATGACCCGCTGCACCTTCACTGGGTTAACTAGCCCCCCTTGGCCCCGCTGAGCTTGAAGAGGACCAGGGAGATGTAGAAGCCCTCCTCCAGCCAGTGGAGCACGTCCTGAACATTGTGTCAGTGTGTAGGGTGAAGGGAGATAGTTTGTGTTTCTCTGACTCTAAGTGACTGGGTCAAGAGTCAAGAGGGCGCAAGGGGGCGCGGGGGGCGCGCGGGGGGCGCGGGTCTTGAGCGGATTCCTGCTGTCTACAGTGACAGGGCTCCCGGGGCAAGAAGGGGGCATGGGGCAAGTCAACGCAGGCAGACAGAAGGGTGCATGATGATCACATGAACAGACAGTGGCTGAGTATCACTCTCATCGAAATAGGCTACATAACTCATTCCTCAATCAATCGGGGATTGATTGCCCTCCCGGGCATAAAAAAGATGCGACATGGAGTGAGAGAGGTGTGCAGGGTTGGCGTGCAGCGCGCGGGGGACAAAAAGAGAAAGACGGGGGTAGGAGGTGGGCCAGGGCTGGTAGAAGGCAGACGGCGGGAGTTCCTTGCGGAGACAGAGAGTCTGGGCGGAGGCCGCTGCAGTCCAGCGTGGCAGTAGGCCGAGACGGGGTGGCTGGCAATGGCGGCAGATCCGGGCCAGTAGAAGGGTGTGGGGTTAGGGGGTGTGGGGGTTGATGAAAACAGAAGCTGGGGTGAGCAAGGCTGGGCGAGGCTAGGGTGTGGCGGGGCACTCATGTTCCTTGCAGGGGCCTATCCCGCGCTGCATTGTATCCAGGCCCAACGTACTGAAAGTCCATGAAATCTACTCGGAGAAAACATGCACCACTGTCCACTCTGGGGACCCCTAGAGCCATGCTATTGCAACTGATTCAAACAACCAATAATATACAGAGGGGAAAAGCGAGGGGCGCTATTGGCTAGGTACAGGGCAGGGGGGAGGGAGAATGGGGGAAGGGGAGAAGGAAGGGCGGCTGACGCAATCCATGAGGCGAGTGTCTGGTGGCGCTGACGGGAGGGCGGGCAGACTCGCGACGAATGACGGCGAGCGCTGAGAGAGAGTTAGCAACATAGAGAGTTTAGGAGATTCCAGGTATCGACCACTCCAGCACCATTGCGGGTGCTGGCTGGTCAGGTTCCAACTGTTTCTCTGACTCTAAGTGACTGGGTCAAGAGTCAAGAGGGCGCAAGGGGGCGCGGGGGGCGCGCGGGGGGCGCGGGTCTTGAGCGGATTCCTGCTGTCTACAGTGACAGTTTGGATGCATAGACTGTGTGGGGGCAGGGATGAGATTGAGGAATAAGGGAGGGTGTTAGAGTGAAGAAGGCAAACTGCCACTGCGTAGAGGATGGTCCAGATGTCGGGGTGGACGAAGTCGTCAGAGAAGATGAGGACATTCTGGATGCAGGTCCGCGACCAGTAGCTGCCCATCATCTCCCAACCTTCCTCTCCGTCCAGCAGCAGGCGCAGCAGCCGGAGCTCGCTGCACGCCACCATGCTCCCCTGGTGCTGCCCCACCTCATGGGTCTGCACCCACTGAACAAATGCCCTCTCCAATCATTGCTCAGCCAATCACTCAGGGGATGCCCTTTTGGAGCCATCAAACTTCTCAAGCCACAATTGAAGGAGTGGAAAGGAGTGTAAAATATGAGTGGTGAAGAAGAGAAAGAGAGGAATGCAACTTAGGGCATGCGCCTTGCGAATTTGCATGAGGAGTGGCTGTTTCTCCATTCAGGTGACCAGCGTCTGGCACTTGTTGGAGTGACCTTCACATGGACGAGGGCATTCTTGACCACCAGCTTGATGGTGTTGTCAGTGATGTGTGCCACCTGGTGCTCAGATGGCTGCTTGCTGAAGTTGGCTATGACGCGGACGGAGGGGTCGTTGATCAGAGTGGGCACCCAGAGAGGAGCATCAGTGGCCATTTCTTCTTCTTCTCAAACTACTTCACCGCAAAAGACAGGGATGTAAGCTTGCAGGATAGTAGAGCAGTGGTAGAGTGAAGCTGTGCTTCAAACTACAATGGGGCACCTCACTGCTCCTACTGCCTACTGCAGTAACTCCTAAGGAATACTTCTTACACTGACTTCAGACCAGCCCAATCTTACTCTAGTATCTCTCAGTCCACATTTGCTTGGGCCAAAAGCAACATGCTTATCAGTGCTCCTCCTGCTGCTAGTTGCTTGACCTGGGACCTCTGGCCTTGATGTGGTGGATCTTGATGACTCAGAGATAAAGGTGAAAGTCCTGGCTTTGTTTAATCAATGCTGACAACTCAGACATGAGCTGGGCATGCACCAGTAGTACCATTTGTCACAGATTCACTATTCAACTCTGTCACAACTGAAGGACTGGCAAAAAGGACTCTTATATAGTGCTTGGGAGTTTGGCCAAAACTAAGCAGCTTAGAGGATAATTATAGAAGCTTAGGGGAAAAGGGTTCCATCAAAACATGATGTAACTTTCAAGGCAAACAGGCTTTGCCAGGGTACACATAGGCAAGCTGGGACAGTATAAAAGGGTCCTCAGTGAGCCCAGAACCTTTTCAGGTTATGCTGGGGAGGAAAATGTGAGCATAACTGTCCTCAGAACCAAATGGTCTCTGATATGCAATGCTGGTCCCCATTTCCCCTAAGCTTCTTAGGATTATCCTCTGATCTGATTAGCTTTGGCCAGACTCCCCAGCACTATATAAAAGCCCCACATCTGCCAGTTATTCAAATGTGGCAAAGTTGAAGTGAGGAACTGCAACTTTTGTGGCTTTCTGCCTAGCTATGCTGCTTAAATGATGCTTCTAGCTGCTTGAATATAGCCAGGACCTTCACATTTGCTTATGGACTAATAAAGTACACTAAATCAAAGCCATAGGGCCCAGGTCTGGCAAGTAGCAGCAGGAGAATCACTGAATCACTGTCCTTAGGAATTTGGGACTGAGAGATAATATAGGAAGTTTGAGCTGATCTATAAGTGTGAATTGGTAAACATTTATTCATTGCAAACAAACTGCATTTATTCATTGCAGGAACTGTGCCAGACCCCTCCGCCAGTTCCTCCTTCCTGGGGAACGTGGACGGATGGAAGCCAAGGACTGCGGAATCTCGACTTTGCGGTTGGGGAAGACCTGCTTGTGCAAGTTTGTCTCAGGCCCCCACGGAACGGAAAGGTTGAGAGAAAGCTCAGGACCATCCATGGTCTCGGCGTCTTGCGCAGCTAGGGTCTGCGCATGATGAGCACTGAGTCGAGCGAGTGAGGAGTCATAGACTGCCTTCATCTCTTGATCCCTGTTTGCCTTCTCATCCTTGATGGGATGGGCGTGAGTGTGGAAGTTGGCAGCTAAGGGGGGCTCAAAATCTTCCGCCTCGTCCTCTTTTTAGGAGATGCGCTTGGAAAGATCAAGAGTTCAAGGGTCCTCCAGTTTCTTGCATGGGTGGTGAACTCCCATCTGACTCCGAGTCTTGGGACGAGGAGAGTCCTGCACTTCCATCTCTTCAGGAAGGATTCCCTCCTCCTGTTCCTCCTGCTCCACCACGGGAGGCGGTGGAGGGGGGAGGGATTGAGGAGGTTTGACGGTGGATTCTCTGAGCAGAGGGATGAGAGTGCGCAGATGACGCTTGAGGATCCACCCTGAGCTGACACGCAAATCTGCACGCCAGGCAAAACCGGTGGTCTTGTCATGAATGATGCGTGTGATGATGCCCAGGCAGTAGTTACACCATGGCTGGGAATCATCGGTGAGGAGGCAAATCTCTCCCACCTCTGGTTCATGCATGACCTCCCGTTTTCTAGGGAGGAACCAAGCATTGTGCTCTGCTGCCAGCAGACTTGGCAGGTACTGCTTGAACTCCATCCAGGCCTTGTTGAGACGGAACTCTGCCTTGGTCCAACACTTGGCCAAGTAGTGCAGAGAATATTCCTTGCTCAGGAAGGTTGGGTCTTCCTCCGTATCATCCAGGGCAACTGCCGCGGGAGACAGTGGAGCTGGCCTGCGAGGCTGCGTCCTCCACGGACGAGCGGCTGTGGGCAATGATGATGCCCGGCTCCTGCTTGGCGGGCGGCAACTGGCTCCGCTGGTTCTTGTGGCGCCGATGAGGAATGCGGGAGCACTTCTCTTGGTGGGAGCGGTGGTCCTTGCCCCACCGGCGGCTGTCAGGGCTCCGGTCAGAGGAGCTGGAGTTGGAGGACTCCTCTGAGGAGGAGTCACGGCGATGACGGTGCCATCGGTGGCCGCCATCCTGGTGTGGGCTGCGTCCACTACGGCTCCGGCGACTTTGGCGTGGGCTTCATCTGCTCCGGTCCCGGGATTGGCTGCAAGTCCGTCGGTGGGCGGGGCTGCGTCAGCGCTTGGAGTCCTTGATGATGGGCGACGGCGGCAGGTCCTCCTCGGACTGCTCCTGCTCCAACACTCTGGGTGCTTCCGGGGCTTTGCTGGAGTCGGAGTCTGAGCTGGAGCTCGAATCCTCCTGTGTGTGGCCGGGGAGAGCAATTTGATGGCAACGGCAGCGCTCCAGGTTGAGCAGGGCCAGTGTCTCCTCCAGCTGGGCTTGGGAGAAGTCAGTGTAGGAGGTGGTGAGGCTCTTTCAGAGCCTCTTGGCTCGCTTCTGGTGGCAGAAGTGTTGAACTTGTCAGCAGAGGCGGCGGAGAACTTGATCCCAGTGGCAATGATCCAGCCGTGCCCCTGGATGCTTGGAAGCATACCAGAGGCGCAGGCCATCGCCCCTAGGGACGTGACAGGTGCAGAGGCCTTGGGCCTCCTCGCCGGGTTTGTGGTCGTTGGAGGCAGCGGACTTGCGTAGGAAGTCCTCCAAGGCGATCTCATCGTTGAGGTCAGCCAGGCTGATGGCCTTGCAGATCTCCCGCTAGGCTCTGACCAGCATCAGATCATCAGACTGCAAGCAAGGGAAGAGTTGAAGAATCAACTTTGCAGGGTGCCCAGGCTTGGAAAAGGGAAGAAAGGGAGCTATTTGCATCAATTATGGCTTGTTTCATGGCTGGCCAAAAAATTGATGATAAAAATAATTGCTCCTATCAATTCAAAACCCCAACCACATGAAAGAGTGGTGGAATTAGCTTAGAGCTAAAGTTTGAGGACAAACGAAGCTCTAAAGGGCAAGAAACAGAGGGCCAAAAGAAGACTCTTTTCTTGAACTGACGTCAGTAGTGAAAAAATTGTTGAAAATTTTTGTTCTCAGATAGCCGTCGATTGTGCGTCGTTTTGAAAAGGAGGCTTCAAATTGCTGAAATTTCAAAACCGCAGCTTAAACAGAGCTGAATTGGCTGAGAAAGACGCCTTAGAAGGTCAAAGGCAAAAATGAGAGGAGCCCCTACATTGGGCTGGCCACCCACTCGGCTGATGTTTCAGAAAAAGTATAAAGGTTGAAGAAATGGCCAAATTGTTGGGAGGTGAAACCCTGGCCAAATCTAATCAGAACCCCGAATGGCCAGGGTTCCTCTTCTGAAAAAGCCACCCTGGGGCCTAATGGAGTCACGGGCTTCCGGGACCCAGGGTGGTAGCTCAGGCCTGGCTTTTCCGGTTTGGGTAGTTAGCCCATCCCCAGCCTTTGCCAGCTGAGTGGATTGGAACTTACTAGACTTTGTAAGGTTTTTCTCCTCTGACCAGTCTCAGGGCTTCCATCCTGCCCGGCACAACAGCCGACTCAGGGATAGAGAAGTTTGAGCTCTATATGAGTTGGCCTCCTATGCAACTCCCCAATTTGAGAAGCGGGGGCTTATGTTTCCGCCGGCTGACCAGGCGCCAACTCAACTTAGACTGAACTTGGCCTGCGGAGGGAGCCTATGGCTGTCTGTGGATCAAACCGAGGCCCCCAAAAGGGCTGGATAGGGCCTGTCCTGCTCACCTAGTAGCCAGTTTTTGAAGACAAAGCGCGCGGTGCGCTTGGTTTTGCAAAAGAGCCAGTAGGTAGAGAGCTAGAGGTGGCCAAAGACAAAGGAACCCAAAGCTCAGTCAAAGTGAGTTCAAACAAACTATGATTTCTCAATCGGTTTAGCCCTTCAAAGGCTGAATGTTGGAGGTCTAGTGCAAAATTTCCCGCCAAATCTGGTAGTGATCCCAGATTGATGCCTAGAGCTAAAGGAAAATGAAGAGAAGTAACTGGAAACTAAGTCCAGTATTTTTCTTCAACAAATTCCCTATTTCGCACTCTAAAGTGTTCTATACTGAGAATTCAACTTATTTAAATGGTTTATCCCATAATTTTGGGATAAAATTTCAATGCCGAATCTCATCGATGATGCATGGATTTGCAACCAAGTTTGTGTGCCTGGTAGACCCATCTGCCATGTTGCTTGGCGCACTCAGACCATTTGTCTGATGCACCGTTGGTGTCCCTGGCAACCAGGGAGTGCCCAGAGCACCTTAAGGCTAACATTCCAACATTCTGGGCACCTTTAGGCCAACATTTCACGGCCTATTCCAACTCTCTGCAAACCAACTCAATTTATTGCCTCTTACTGCATACAAATGAGCATGCAGCCGGGCATGGTTAATAAAATGTGTCTGACTATTTTGTAATGTGCACTTTATTTTTGAGTTATTTATATCATTAAAAGATGAAAAAACCTACCCACATTCACAAATTTGAATTTAAATTTTTTTAACAAAATTGCGTGCTGATAGCTAAAAAAAGGTAGCTTATTGTTGGGGAATGTGGGAGTTATTTTTACGAAGTACGAGTCAAGAGTTCCTGAAGACTACAATATACATTGCAAAAACGGGTCAATTTAAGTTACATAACATAACGTACTACCACATAACATAACATAAAAAATCCGCATAACATAACATAAAAATATTTTTTGCATAACATAACATCCGCATAACATAACATTACTTTCACATAACATAACCGAGATTGTTATGTTATGTATGGGAAATATGTTATGTTATGTGGGAGAAAACAGGCTTTAATGTTATGTGCTGCATAAGAAAAGTGGGTATAGAGTAATGTTATGCGTAAGAAAAGTGGGTATAGAGTTATGTTATGCGTAAGAAAAGTGGGTATAGAGTTATGTTATGTAAATGCAATGGTGTATTTTTACTAAAATAAAAGTTCTCCCTTCCCTTCCCTTGGACCTTACCTTCTTCCATCCTCTGTCCTTCCCTTCCGATGACCTTCCCTTCCCTCCACTGACCTTCAATTCCTCCCTGGACCTTCCCTCCCCTGGACCTTCCCTCCCCTGACCTTCCCTCCCCTGACCTTCCTTCCCTTCCCTTGGACATTCCCTTCTTCCATCCTCTGTCCTTCCCTTCCCCATGACCTTCTCTTCCCTCCACCGACCTTCAATTCCTCCCCTGGACCTTCCTGGTCTTAATTTTCCCCATTAGCAGTGAGGGGGTTTAGACCATTTATTAGGGAGGTTCCCTACTTGTGGCGAGTTGCATTGCCATAATATGCTTGCTTGGCCTACCTGCAGCACTCAGGTACTCAATGCACTGCATCCCATTGTCTGCTGAGCCTTTTTATGGAGCCCTGATGGGGTTGCTAGTACAGTAATACATAACGTAACATAACACTTCACTTACATAACATAACATAACAATTAGGGCACAAATTTGACAATTTCACTAAATTTTTGGTCCAAACTATCCATTCAGTGACCAGATTCTCGCTGAATGCATCAAAACGAGGCCATGTATACCCATAACATGGATACATGAGGTTTATTTGAAAATTCCAACTTTTAATGTCCTGGTCTTAATTTTCCCCATTAACAGTGAGGGGGTTTAGACCATTTGTTAGGAAGGTTCACTACTTGTGGCAAGTTGCATTGCCATAATATGCTTGCTTGGCCTACCTGCAGCACTCAGGTACTCAATGCACTGCATCCCATTGTCTGCTGAGCCTTTTTATGGAGCCCCGATGGGGTTGCTAGTACACTAATACATAACGTAACATAACACTTCACTTACATAACATAACATAACAATTAGGGCACAAATTTGTCAATTTCACTAAATTTTTGGTCCAACTATTCATTCAGTGACCAGATTCTCACTGAATGCATCAAAACGAGGCCATGTATACCCATAACATGGATGCATGAGGTTTATTTGAAAATTCCAACTTTTAATGTCCTGGTCTTAATTTTCCCCATTAGCAGTGAGGGGGTTTAGACCATTTGTTAGGGAGGTTCCCTACTTGTGGCGAGTTGCATTGCCATAATATGCTTGCTTGGCCTATCTGCAGCACTCAGGTACTCAATGCACTGCATCCCATTGTCTGCTGAGCCTTTTTATGGAGCCCCGATGGGGTTGCTAGTACAGTAATACATAACGTAACATAACACTTCACTTACATAACATAACATAACAATTAGGGCACAAATTTGTCAATTTCACTAAATTTTTGGTCCAACTATTCATTCAGTGACCAGATTCTCACTGAATGCATCAAAACGAGGCCATGTATACCCATAACATGGATGCATGAGGTTTATTTGAAAATTCCAACTTTTAATGTCCTGGTCTTAATTTTCCCCATTAGCAGTGAGGGGGTTTAGACCATTTGTTAGGGAGGTTCCCTACTTGTGGCGAGTTGCATTGCCATAATATGCTTGCTTGGCCTACCTGCAGCACTCAGGTACTCAATGCACTGCATCCCATTGTCTGCTGAGCCTTTTTATGGAGCCCCGATGGGGTTGCTAGTACAGTAATACATAACGTAACATAACACTTCACTTACATAACATAACATAACAATTAGGGCACAAATTTGTCAATTTCACTAAATTTTTGGTCCAACTATTCATTCAGTGACCAGATTCTCACTGAATGCATCAAAACGAGGCCATGTATACCCATAACATGGATGCATGAGGTTTATTTGAAAATTCCAACTTTTAATGTCCTGGTCTTAATTTTCCCCATTAGCAGTGAGGGGGTTTAGACCATTTGTTAGGGAGGTTCCCTACTTGTGGCGAGTTGCATTGCCATAATATGCTTGCTTGGCCTATCTGCAGCACTCAGGTACTCAATGCACTGCATCCCATTGTCTGCTGAGCCTTTTTATGGAGCCCCGATGGGGTTGCTAGTACAGTAATACATAACGTAACATAACACTTCACTTACATAACATAACATAACAATTAGGGCACAAATTTGTCAATTTCACTAAATTTTTGGTCCAACTATTCATTCAGTGACCAGATTCTCACTGAATGCATCAAAACGAGGCCATGTATACCCATAACATGGATGCATGAGGTTTATTTGAAAATTCCAACTTTTAATGTCCTGGTCTTAATTTTCCCCATTAGCAGTGAGGGGGTTTAGACCATTTGTTAGGGAGGTTCCCTACTTGTGGCGAGTTGCATTGCCATAATATGCTTGCTTGGCCTACCTGCAGCACTCAGGTACTCAATGCACTGCATCCCATTGTCTGCTGAGCCTTTTTATGGAGCCCCGATGGGGTTGCTAGTACAGTAATACATAACGTAACATAACACTTCACTTACATAACATAACATAACAATTAGGGCACAAATTTGTCAATTTCACTAAATTTTTGGTCCAACTATTCATTCAGTGACCAGATTCTCACTGAATGCATCAAAACGAGGCCATGTATACCCATAACATGGATGCATGAGGTTTATTTGAAAATTCCAACTTTTAATGTCCTGGTCTTAATTTTCCCCATTAGCAGTGAGGGGGTTTAGACCATTTGTTAGGGAGGTTCCCTACTTGTGGCGAGTTGCATTGCCATAATATGCTTGCTTGGCCTATCTGCAGCACTCAGGTACTCAATGCACTGCATCCCATTGTCTGCTGAGCCTTTTTATGGAGCCCCGATGGGGTTGCTAGTACAGTAATACATAACGTAACATAACACTTCACTTACATAACATAACATAACAATTAGGGCACAAATTTGTCAATTTCACTAAATTTTTGGTCCAACTATTCATTCAGTGACCAGATTCTCACTGAATGCATCAAAACGAGGCCATGTATACCCATAACATGGATGCATGAGGTTTATTTGAAAATTCCAATTTTTAATGTCCTGGTCTTAATTTTCCCCATTAGCAGTGAGGGGGTTTAGACCATTTGTTAGGGAGGTTCCCTACTTGTGGCGAGTTGCATTGCCATAATATGCTTGCTTGGCCTATCTGCAGCACTCAGGTACTCAATGCACTGCATCCCATTGTCTGCTGAGCCTTTTTATGGAGCCCCGATGGGGTTGCTAGTACAGTAATACATAACGTAACATAACACTTCACTTACATAACATAACATAACAATTAGGGCACAAATTTGTCAATTTCACTAAATTTTTGGTCCAACTATTCATTCAGTGACCAGATTCTCACTGAATGCATCAAAACGAGGCCATGTATACCCATAACATGGATGCATGAGGTTTATTTGAAAATTCCAACTTTTAATGTCCTGGTCTTAATTTTCCCCATTAGCAGTGAGGGGGTTTAGACCATTTGTTAGGGAGGTTCCCTACTTGTGGCAAGTTGCATTGCCATAATATGCTTGCTTGGCCTATCTGCAGCACTCAGGTACTCAATGCACTGCATCCCATTGTCTGCTGAGCCTTTTTATGGAGCCCCGATGGGGTTGCTAGTACAGTAATACATAACGTAACATAACACTTCACTTACATAACATAACATAACAATTAGGGCACAAATTTGTCAATTTCACTAAATTTTTGGTCCAACTATTCATTCAGTGACCAGATTCTCACTGAATGCATCAAAACGAGGCCATGTATACCCATAACATGGATGCATGAGGTTTATTTGAAAATTCCAACTTTTAATGTCCTGGTCTTAATTTTCCCCATTAGCAGTGAGGGGGTTTAGACCATTTGTTAGGGAGGTTCCCTACTTGTGGCAAGTTGCATTGCCATAATATGCTTGCTTGGCCTACCTGCAGCACTCAGGTACTCAATGCACTGCATCCCATTGTCTGCTGAGCCTTTTTATGGAGCCCCGATGGGGTTGCTAGTACAGTAATACATAATGTAACATAACACTTCACTTACATAACATAACATAACGGTATCACGAACTTTCGTACCCAGGAACTTTCGTACCCAAACTTTCGTACCCGAACTTCCGTACCCCGAACTTTCGTACCCGCGAACATTCGTACCCGAACTTTCGTACCCAAGCATTAATTTCGTCTGAATCCCACAAAATTGTCTGTTCTTCCTGTTAACAGGGTAATATTGGCTATCACCAATAGTGCGTGGTCAATTTTCTCAACAAAAAAGATTTTCTGGTGCATTTTTCTGCCATTTTATCTAGTTTTTGGATCCTGAGAGTTGTCCTCGGCTAGTTTGAAGAATCGATTGTGGCAAAACTCTTGGACACAAGTTTATTGACAGATTTTAAATAACAAATGTTCGGGTACGAAAGTTCGAGTACGAAAAGTTCTGGGTACGAAAGTTCGGGGTACAAAAGTTCGGGTACGAAAGTTCGGGTACGAAAGTTCCCGGGTACGAAAGTTCGTACAACCAACATAACAATTAGGGCACAAATTTGTCAATTTCACTAAATTTTTGGTCCAACTATTCATTCAGTGACCAGATTCTCACTGAATGCATCAAAACGAGGCCATGTATACCCATAACATGGATGCATGAGGTTTATTTGAAAATTCCAACTTTTAATGTCCTGGTCTTAATTTTCCCCATTAGCAGTGAGGGGGTTTAGACCATTTGTTAGGGAGGTTCCCTACTTGTGGCGAGTTGCATTGCCATAATATGCCTGATTGGCCTACCTGCAGCACTCAGGTACTCAATGCACAGCATCCCATTGTCTGCTGAGCCTTTTTATGGAGCCCGATGGGGTTGCTAGTACAGTAATACATAACGTAACATAACACTTCACTTACATAACATAACATAACAATTAGGGCACAAATTTGACAATTTTACTAAATTTTTGGTCCAAACTATCCATTCAGTGACCAGATTCTCACTGAATGCATCAAAACGAGGCCATGTATACCCATAACATGGATACATGAGGTTTATTTGAAAATTCCAACTTTTAATGACCTGGTCTTAATTTTCCCCATTAGCAGTGAGGGGGTTTAGACCATTTGTTAGGGAGGTTCCCTACTTGTGGCGAGTTGCATTGCCATAATATGCTTGCTTGGCCTACCTGCAGCACTCAGGTACTCAATGCACTGCATCCCTTTGGCTGCTGAGCCTTTTTATGGAGCATAGCACTTTTATTTTAGTAAAAATACACCATTGCAATTACATAACATAACTCTATACCCACTTTTCTTACGCATAACATTACTCTATACCCACTTTTCTTACGCATAACATAACACTATACCCACTTTTCTTATGCAGCACATAACATTAAAGCCTGTTTTCTCCCACATAACATAACATATTTCCCATACATAACATAACAATCTCGGTTATGTTATGTGAAAGTAATGTTATGTTATGCGGATGTTATGTTATGCAAAAAATATTTTTATGTTATGTTATGCGGATTTTTTATGTTATGTTATGTGGTAGTACGTTATGTTATGTAACTTAAATCAGCCCTGCAAAAACACACCCCACATTTTTTTAACAACAATGATTTTAGTAAAAGGTGCAGAATAATTTCTGCACGAGCAAATCATCTACATTGTTCACAGTTGAAAACACAAGCATAATGGTCAAAACGAGGTAAATTTATGCGCGGCCAAGGCCAGCTTAAGCAGTTACCCCATATTTGCGTCTGTCTTTCCGCATATATATAATGTGTCAGTCCCAAGCCCGTACTCCGCGGTTTTTCAATGAAATTGGCTGATTTTTTTGCATGAAGGTCCACCTAGGTGGTGGCTCGGGAAGTTTTTTGGCGCTTGGCGTAATTTTTCGATTTTCGCCCAAAACTCACTTTTTTGATGTTTCAAAATACGAAAATTCATAAATCGCTGGTTTTTCAATGAAATCAGCTGATTTATGGCAGGTACGTATCAACCATGCGAATTGAAAAGTTTTGTAACATAGCTAGTGGTTATTACTTGTACTGGAACAAAGGCCGCGCATCTTGGCGATAGCCAATAATACCTTGTTTTAAATTCAAAACAAAACAATTTTGTTTTGAATTGCATCTTTACTTTGTCAACTTTTCAAAATTATTTAAATGAAAACGTCAAACGAGTAAAGTCAATTTTCGTGATTTTGGCTCTTCTCGATGACCATAGGTTTCAAGGCATTTATATGAGCAATGAATGTTCACAAGGCTGGCATCACCGAGTTAAATAATGGAGGGAAAACTTTTTAACATTGGAACGGGTGTGGGTACGCGAAACTCAAAAAGTTATAACACCGTTGTTGTTGACACTGACTTTTTGTTGACGGCTACTGAATCATGTGGTCGAATGATACACAAGGCTGATCATGGGCTCAATAAGGGTCTAGTGGCTTAACAAGACAAAAACAGGAAATGTAGGATCGAAATAGGAAATGTGGGCTGCAGATTCGGGAAAAGGACACCCGAATTAGTCTAGAGACAGTGCCCACATTTCCAAAATCGATGGCACATTCCCTGAATCGTGTGGTCGAATGATACACAAGGCTGATCATGGGCTCAATAGGGGTCTAGTGGCTAAACAAGACAAAAACAGGAAATGTGGGATCGAAATAGGAAATGTGGGCTGCAGATTCGGGAAAAGGACACCCGAATTAGTCTAGAGACAGTGCCCACATTTCCAAAATCGATGGCACATTCCCTGAATCGTGTGGTCGAATGATACACAAGGCTGATCATGGGCTCAATAGGGGTCTAGTGGCTAAACAAGACAAAAACAGGAAATGTGGGATCGAAATAGGAAATGTGGGCTGCAGATTCGGGAAAAGCACACCCGAATTAGTCTAGAGACAGTGCCCACATTTCAAAAAACGACTGCACATTCAATGTACAATGCCGTAAATGTAGAAAAATCATTGTTTACCCACATTTCATTAGCAATGATACTTCTAAAAATGTCAATAAAAGGTGTGATAGAAATTCGAAATGTGCACATATTAAAATTAGCTGGTTTGAGCTAAAACGCCAATTAATGATGCCCACATTTGCAAATTCATGCACACATTTTTTTAACACTGCCGCATGCAGCCTAGGCAAAAGAGGTGGGCTCAGTACTGAGCAGCTCAGAACTGATTGCATCCACCAGTTGCTGGTGGGAGGGAGTGGGGTTGGTCTTCCACAGACCCCCTGCCTCTATGCTACCATGTGCAGCAGATTGCAAAGCCTACCCACTGTTTGTGGGAATTGGGCATGGTTGTTGCCACAACATTGATGATGCATGGATTTGCAACCAAGTTGCAGGATACCCAGGCAGATGCAGGAAGCTGGGGTGGGAGAGTTTGGAGTATAGGCGAATTATGGCGGACCTCAGGCTAATTTATCGCTGCTATATTTCTGTCAAGCGCGCTCAGGCTAGTGGCCTCCTTCTGCCCTCCGCCCAACACAGCTCTAGCTCACCCTCACCTGCAATCCCTCCATCGCTATCCTCTCCCGAGGCCCAGGCTCAGATCCACTTCCACGGCTGCCCCATATACTTCCCCCGCCTCTTTTCTCACCTTCGTGGTCGGCATCATCTACAGCCTCCCCCTTTCAATGGGGGCTCGGACCTCGGGGCCCTCTGGCCCCATCGGGTCAGGGGGCTCTGGAATCGGCTTTCAGAGGATGCAGCTGGGGGACGCAGGGGCGGTTTCAGTGCTGCGGCCACAAACCTGGTGGGGGCCTACTTGCTGGAGTGATCTCAATGCACCAAGTGACAAAATGCCGCACATCATTTCCTTTCATACATTGCCTGTTCTCTCTTTCACTCGTTGGAGTGGGCCGAGAGGCCCCTCCTTCTTTCTCAGATAAAATCTGAGCTCCCGTAAAAAAAACTCTCTTTCCTGAGGTGGGAATGTTGGATGGCGTGGAGAAGAGAGGATGTGATGGAGTGGTTGGGACCAATTCGCATTCACCTTCCTCACTTTCTTTGGCACTTGCCCCTCTGAGGCAAGAGGAGGGCAAGAGGCAGCACAAACAGGTGATGTGCACACAATCCTCTTGCAAGCTGGGGAGGCAGAAAGAGTGAGTGTGTAGGGGGCTCAATGTGTAGGGGGTGAGTGTGTAGGGGGCACAAACCAACTCAATTTATTGCCTCTTACTGCATACAAATGAGCACGCAGCCTAGGCAAAAGAGGTGCAAAGTGCAGAGAAAAAAAAGTTGAAGTTGGGGTAGAAGGAAAGCAAATCTATGCTCAGCATGGGGCTAGGTGGCACATGAGCAAGAAAACGGAAATGAAGGCATTGTGGAAAATGGCTCAGATCAAAATCTGGCCCTGGGCTTAGATGAAGGGGGAGAGTGGTGGGAAATGTGCCTCCTGAGGGGCTGGGAGGGGCGTCGGCCTGCAAGTCAGTTACAAAGGGAGCCAGGGGGAGGGGAGTTGGAGATGGGAGAGATGGAGGCAGCCTCCAACACCTCCGCCTCCTCCTCTCCCTCCTTTCCAGCAGAGCCTGCCTCAGGGGGCTGGAGTGGGGTGGAGGGGGGCTGGGGGTCCAGGCTGGCTGGGTCCTCCTCTGTGCTTGTGTCCTCCTCCCTCGACTCGCCAGCCTCCTCTTCACTGTTCTCCTTCTCCTTCAAGGCTGCCTTCCTTCAGGATCCAGCTCTCTCCTGTGAGAGAGAGAGGGAACCTGAGCCTTGCGGGCGTGGCGGCGGTGGATCTCCACACAGAGGACCCATGCGGAGGCCTGGAAGCGTTGGTAAGCCAGGAGTGGAGGGCAGTGGCCCTCCAGGGGCCGGTTCCATTATTGGCGCCAAAATGGCGCCAGTGTGTTAAAAATGTCTCCTGGCGCCATTATGTCCCTGGCGCCAAAATGAAGGATTCCATTATTGGCGCCATGAAATGGTGCCGGGGACACAGGCATGTCTACCGGTGGACATCCATGTCTCTTGGCGCCATTTGGCCATGTCCACGATTCCATTATTGGCGCCAGCGCCATTTTTTGGGGACAAGGAATGGTGCCAAAGCGCCACTTTTTGTCCCCTGTCTCTGGGGGGGAGACATGGCACTAGGAACGCGACAGAACCCTCCACCCCGCTCCCAGACATTTCCAAAAGTTCAGAACACTCCCGGGGGTTTTTCTGAAGTTCTTGCGCCGGCTACGCCCTACTCCTGGTACTATTGTCAGTCCTTGGTACTCCACGACTTATGGTGGTAGCCGTAGTAGCTCCCTATCGGTCGCTACGGCCAAGATAAGCCTCCAAAAATATTTTGGAAAAGGAAATTTTGGGCAGTCCCAAAAAGTAGTCCGGGAGTGTTCTGGCCCCCGACAGAAGATGTCACCACCTTAGTGTCCCTAATTATGGAATTGAGGACATGGCGCTTTTTTTGGAATCACTCCCAGTGACATCCAGGCGCCATGGACAGAAGGCAAACTGTCTCTGGGGACATCGCCATCGCCACATGGCACTTTTTATGGAATCGGCCCCAGGCAACCCGGTGGATGATCCTTCTTCAACCAGGCCTTGATGCCACCACTGATGGTCCAATCACAGAGACAGACTCTGCGGCTGTCATAGTAGTTGGGGTCAGTGGCGGATATAGGGGGGGAGAATTCCCCCCCCCCCCCCAAAACTTTCAGGAAAGGGAAAAATTTCACGCTTTTAGATACATCTTGTAAAAAAAATTTTCCGCGCATTTCGCGCTCAGAGTCTAATTTATTCTCCTATAAATTTTGACCAAAAATTGCCCCCCCCCCGAACCAAAATCCTATATCCGCCACTGGTTGGGGTCATTCTTTAAGGAGGAGAGGTCAGAGATGTGGATGCTCTGAACGTCTCCCATGGCGTTGATCTGTTCCATGAGCTCCACCTCCTCCTTCTGGAGCTTGCTGTTTGCCTGCAAGTCTCCCTTCTTTCAGCCCCTTTTTTTTTGATGCACTCACTTGTGTGCATAGTTTGAGTCAACTGCTCTGTGGGCATGAAAGGGAAAGTGAGTATGCCTTAGTGAGGCATCCGCACTTTTTGGCCTTCTCTGTCCATTTACAGAGTTGGCCCCAAAATTTCCAAAAATTGCCTTTTTGGGGAGGGAAGTAGCGCAAGCACTCTGGGGGCCTCCCCAGCAAGCTTTTAGACAATTATCCAGCCCATTTTTTCACCATTCCCCTCCTATTCCACCCTCCACTCATCACCCCCCCCCCTTGTGGGGGAGAGGGTCGCAGAGGATGGTAATGGGCGGCCCTCATCATTCCAGGGCATCCAGTTGGTGGCCATCCTCCTGCTTGCATCGCCGGTGCTTTTGCTCTTGTCCCTGTCGAACCTGGGCTTGCATCTCCCTGAGGATGAACTCAGCCAGGCCTTGGGGATAGTTCTTCGAGCATCTTTGGTTTCGGTTATCTATTTCTCTAGAGTAACAACTGGGCACACAGCAACAGAAAAAAACATGCTTGCACCAAAAAAGCAGTAACGTTAGAGAAAGGGTATTGCCACCCCGTAGGGTTTGGCAAGACTTGCAAATCACAGGTGGAACAAATATCACCCTGAATATTTGGCTAAAACACATTGGCAGAATCTTGTGGAGCTGAAGCTTTCTCATCTCTGACTCTGGTCAGAATGAGGCTCAGAGGCTTTTCAGCTCCTCTTATAGGGCGCTGCAGGCTTATATCTGCCTGTGCCAGCCCTCCCATGACAGGCAATAGGCCAAGATGTGTGGGCTCCCTGCTCCTAGCTCCATTTTTAGCTGCTCCTAGCTCCTATGCCGATTCTAAATTGGTGTTTACATTTAAGATTTGTTGAGAAACCACAGACTTACCCATTTGAGTCAGAAATTTTCACTCATACAACCATACGTGTCCCTACTAAAAAAGGAACCCCCCCGGGGTTGGTTGATTTTACCCCCCACTCCCCACCCCCCCCCCCCCCCCCGGTCGGGTTTTTCCAGGTCAAAGTTGGTTGGTTGGTGCGGGGGCCCTACCCGACCCCCCCCCCCCCCCGGGGGGCCACCACCCCCCACCGGTGGGGTTATTTGGGGGTTGGTCAGAGTGGTTGATTACTTGGAACATTGAGAAAATATTGCATAATAGAGGGATATATAAGGAAAAATTGCCTTTAAAAACCCTAAATTAGCAATAAAGTTGCTTCAGCAAGGAAAATTTTCGATTTTTACCTACAAACTCAGTGAATTTCCTTTGAAATTTTCAAAAAATTGGTTGGTTGGAAGGACCGGGGGCCCCGGGGGGGTACCTTCCAGCCAAGTTGGTTGGTTGGTTTGACACCAACTTGGAAATGTTGGTTGGTTGGTTAGGACCGGGGGGGTCGGGGGGGGCCTATTGCGCTTTGCGCTATTATACTTGTTCAATGTAATTCGATATGTTTGTGACAAAGTATATGCTACCGAAGTTTGACAAAAGACGAATAAATTGCAGCTGGATTCGCTCTATTGCTCCGCTCACACCAGTCAAGTAGTTTTAAATAGATAGTTTTCTTGATTCGTTCACCATTTTAAATTTTTCGAATTTCTTACATTTTAGGGTATCAATTTGAAAACAATCAACAGGCAACACTATAAACATTCAGCAGCCCTCGCATTTAATCCCAGGTAAAGCAAACAAATATGTATAATTCAACTTTTACATCGAAAAGAGATATTTTACGCAAATCCCACATCTACGCACGATAATATCTTTTTATATTTTTGCGATATTTTTCCGACTCGTTGAAATAATGGCCCAAAAAGTTATTTTCTATTTTTTATTATGTCCTATGTATCAGCTATAGCCGTGTAACGAAAGATCGATGAGGTTAATTTGAGCGTGCTTATGTGAAGTTCAAAAGACTTAGCTGCGATTCGGGATGAAGATCTTTGAGCCATCAACTCCAATCACCTGTCAAATACATTCAATAAAGCAGGATTGCTTCGCAATATCGAACACCAATGAAAACCTTTAGTTTTGTATGGTTGGGCTGTTATCCGGCACTACGTCTCTGAAAAATTAGCTTAATTGACACGTTGGAAACTCGAAAACAAAATTGCTCATTCCTATAATTGAATATTGGCTGAGTCATTTCAATTCTTATACGTTTACGAAATCCCTTAAGTGGGCTAAGGAATAGCACAAGTATTACCTTTGAGCTAAATCCCTGCGTTGCCGCTAAAAATGAGCAAAAACGATAACCTGCCCAGATGCCTTGTACCCCAACTTTCTCCGACGATTGCAACCGCAGCACAGCTTCTCTTTCAATCGGCCTGTCCATCTGCAATCAGCCAAGGAAGGCTGGAAAATGAACGGAGAGCGCGGTGAAAGAGTGAAGGAGCTTTCAGGGCAGAAGCGGGGAGAGTGAGTGAGGCCGGCGAGTGGAAGAAAGGGGCGACTGGAAATGGCGCCAAACGGCTGTTGTGACTAAGCTGTTGTGGCTTTTTTGGCCGGGCCGCGATTCCCAGGCAGATAGCCAGTATGTTTTGCCTTCCCGCTTTGCATCCACATCCGCCTTCGAACAAGTATATGGCGCAAAGCACAATAGGTGACCGCGGAGCGCATCCTTTATATGATACTTTGTAACTCAAAAATCAAGTCTGTGGTTTCTCAACCAATTTCAAAAGTAAGCACAGATTTAGAATCGACATATAAGACTAGTGAACAAAAAAATCAACTCTTCTGTGCAATTCTCAAGACTTCAGGTACTACAGCGCAAAAACCGCATATTGCAATTTTCCAACTTTCTACCCAGAAAAGTAATGTTTTAAATGCTTCGGGACCAGTTCCACCCCTCCAGATATTCTTAAAATTTAATTACCTTTAAGCAAAAAAAAAGTTTGTCCAAATCCATTGAGAATTCGCCATTTCTCAACATACCCCATTTTTTAAAATTTCTACCCAAAAAAGTTATGTTTTTTATGCTCCGGGACCAGTTCCACCCCTCCAGATCTTCCTAAAATGTTATTACCTTTCAGCAAAAAAAAGTTTGTCCAAATCCGTTGAGAATTCACCATTTCTCAACATACCCCATTTTTCAAACTTTCTACCCAAAAAAGTAATGTTTCAAATGCTGCGGGACCAGTTCCACCCCTCCAGATCTTCCTAAAATGTTATTACCTTTCAGCAAAAAAAAAGTTTGTCGAAATCCGTTGAGAATCTGCCATTTCTCAACATACCCCATTTTTCAAAAGTTCTACCCAAAAAAGTAATGTTTCAAATGCTCCGGGATCAGTTCCACCCCTCTAGATCTTCCTAAAATATTATTACCTTTCAGGGAAAAAAAGTTTGTCAAAATCCGTTGAGAATTGAGCATTTTACAGCATACCCCATTTTTCAACCTTTCTACCCAAAAAAGTAATGTTTCAAATGCTCAAATTCCGGGTCTACCCCTCCAGATCTTCCTAAAATAGCATTACCTTTCAGGAAAAAAAAAGTTTGTCCAAATCCGTTGAGAATTCGCCTGGGGCCAGCATTTCCAGACACACATATATATATATATGAGGACAAAAGTTTAGTAACCTCTATAGACCGCGGAGCGGCCCTTCGGGCCGCTCCGCGGTCAAAAATCTGTTTCGTGAATAAAATAGTTATCGCCAAAAACAGCTTTGTGAAGCCAGGGAAAATGGCGTTTGTTGTCGGCAAATGCTAAGTCGCTACTGCGCAATAAAATGGTCTAATTAGGATAACTAATTAGGATTTTGGTTGGCATTGCGAAACTAGAAAAATAAAGCGCAAGTTTAGCTTATCAGAGAAGGTAGCAGTTTGCGCATGACAGGTTAATTATTTTGAGATTTAGAAATTTATACAATTTTGAGATTTTTAAAAATATTTCACCTTTATTAGATATTAGTTTTAAATTTAGCCATTTCAAATTTCAAGAACTTTTAAACAGCTCATTTTTTACAATTTATAAAAAAATTAATATTATTTTATTCTATTTTTTAAATAAAATTTGATATGATGACAGCGTACTCATTCAAAGCATTCAAAGCCATAACTCATTCAAAGCTACTAAAAGTCACGATTTAAAGAACCTGTTCAAGTTCCAAAGTCATTCATCGAATTTGCTGCGCAGTTCAAGCTTAAAGACAATAAAAAGTTAAAAAAGCATAAGCAATTTATTGTTCATTAAAATTATTTTAGCACGGGTCTTGAAGAACTAGAAGTTTTCTGTTTCGGTGAATTCGTCAGTTGACTGTTTTGCTGCGAATCATCGTTGCTTCCCTTCTCATCATACCCAAACTGAATTATTTGCGTCAGCTGCTTGCTGCCTGAAAAGGACTCAGTGAAGCAATCTAACAAGTTATAATTTGTAAACCTAATCCCAAATTTTAAGCCGAAGGTCGTTTGGTAGTTTTTGAAGCAAAAAAATAAACAAGTATATGGCGCAAAGCGCTATAGGTGACCGCGGAGCACTTAGTTCTGTGGTTTCTCAACCATTTTCGAAAGTAAGCACAGATTTGGAGTCGTTATATATGACTTGTGAACAAAAAAACTCAAGTCCTCTGTTCAATTCTTAGCCGTTCAGCTGTTACTGATTATTGATGTCATTGCCATGCATGAAAGTTAGTCACTCAAGAGGGCAAGTCTGTGGTTTCTCATTCATTTTCAAAAGTAAGCACAGATTTGGAATCGTTATATATGACTTGTGAACAAAAAAACTCAAGTGTTCTGTTCAATTATTAGCCGTTCAGCTGCTACTAATTATTGATGCTATTGTCATGCACGAAAGTTTGTCACTCAAGAGGGCAAGTCTGTGGTTTCTCAACCATTTTCAAAAGTAAGCACAGATTTGGAATTGTTATATACGACTTGTGAACAAACAAGTATATGGCGCAGAGCGCAATAGGTGACCGCGGAGCTCTCAACATACCCCATTTTTCAACATTTCTACCTAAAAAAGTTATGTTTCAAATGCTTCGGGACTTGTCAAACTTCTCCAGATCTTCCTCAAATTTTATTTCCTTTCAGGAAAAAAAAAGTTTGTCAATATTCGTTCAGAATTGAGCCTTTTACAGCATACCCAAATTTTCGACCTTTCTACCCAAAACAGTAATGTTTCAAATGCTCGGAAACCAGTTCCACCCCTCCATATCTTCCTAAAATCTCATTACCTTTCAGGGCAAAAAAAGTTTGTCCAAATCCGTTGAGAATTGAGCCTTTTACAGCATACCCAAATTTTCAAATTTTCTACCCAAAAAAGTAATGTTTCAAATGCTCGGAAACCGGTTTCACCCCTCCAGATCTTCCTAAAATTTTATTACCTTTCAGGAAAAAAAAGTTTGTCCCAATCCGTTGAGAATTGAGCCTTTTACAGCATACCCACATTTTCAACCTTTCTACCCAAAAAAGTAATGTTTCAAATGCTCGGAAACCGGTTCCACCCCTCCAGATCTTCCTAAAATCTCATTACCTTTCAGGAAAACAAAAGTTTGTCCAAATCCGTTGAGAATTAAGCCTTTTACAGCATACCCAAATTTTCAAACATTCTACCCAAAAAAGTAATGTTTCAAATGCTCGGAAACCGGTTTCACCCCTCCAGATCTTCCTAAAATTTTATTACCTTTCAGGAAAAAAAAGTTTGTCCCAATCCGTTGAGAATTGAGCCTTTTACAGCATACCCACATTTTCAACCTTTCTACCCAAAAAAGTAATGTTTCAAATGCTCGGAAACCGGTTCTACCCCTCCAGATCTTCCTAAAATCTCATTACCTTTCAGGAAAAAAAAAGTTTGTCCAAATCCGTTGAGAATTCGCCCGTTCCCAGCATTTCCAGACATACATACATATATACATATATACATATATATGAGGACAAAAGTTGAGTAACCTCTATAGACCGCGGAGCGGCCCTTTGGGCCGCTCCGCGGTCAAAAAACTCAAGTGTTCTGTTCAATTATGAGCCGTTCAGCTGCTACTAATTATTGATGCTATTGTCATGCACAAAAGTTTGTCACTCAAGAAGGAAAGTCTGTGGTTTCTCAACCATTTTCAAAAGTAAGCACAGATTTGGAATCGTTTTATACGACTTGTGAACAAAAAAACTCAAGTGTTCTGTTCAATTATGAGCCGTTCAGCTGCTACTAATTATTGATGCTATTGTCATGTGCAAAAGTTTGTCACTCAAGAAGGAAAGTCTGTGGTTTCTCAACCATTTTCAAAAGTAAGCACAGATTTGGAATCGTTATATACGACTTGTGAACAAAAAAACTCAAGTGTTCTGTTCAATTATCAGCCGTTCAGCTACTACTAATTATTGATGCTATTGTCATGTGCAAAAGTTTGTCACTCAAGAAGGAAAGTCTGTGGTTTCTCAACCATTTTCAAAAGTAAGCACAGATTTGGAATCGTTTTATACGACTTGTGAACAAAAAAACTCAAGTGTTCTGTTCAATTATGAGCCGTTCAGCTGCTACTAATTATTGATGCTATTGTCATGTGCAAAAGTTTGTCACTCAAGAAGGAAAGTCTGTGGTTTCTCAACCATTTTCAAAAGTAAGCACAGATTTGGAATCGTTATATACGACTTGTGAACAAAAAAACTCAAGTGTTCTGTTCAATTATCAGCCGTTCAGCTACTACTAATTATTGATGCTATTGTCATGTGAGAAAGTTTGTCACTCAAGAGGGAAAGTCTGTGGTTTCTCAACCATTTTCAAAAGTAAGCACAGATTTAGAATCGATATATACGGATTGTGAACAAAAAAACTCAAGGTGTCTGTGCAATTCTCAAGATTACAGTAGCTACAGCGCAAAAACTCTATATTGCAATTTTCAAGCCTTTCTACCCAAAAAAGTAATGTTTCAAATGCTCGGAAACCGGTTCCCCTTTGCCGGATCTTCCTAAAATATTATTAGCTTTCAGGAAAAACAAAGTTTGTCCAAATCCGTTGAGAATTCGCCCGTTCCCAGCATTTCCAGATATACATATATATATACTAGTAATAAAGGTCAGTGGCCGCGCTTCGCGCGGCCACCTATAGTTAAAGTTACGTGACCAGTAACACCTCTTACAATTTTTCTTAAATATAATTTCATTTCAAAAAAGGATTTCCAGAGAAATATCCTCAGTTTCAAAATATATATTTGAGGACATTAAAACACTGCGTTGTGGCCTATCCAGCCATTAAACAGCACCAAAGTCCCAAACAATTCAAGGTGATGCATGTAAACATTCTCTAGGACAATTCACATCAATCGCATTGCCTGAGAAAATGCTGACTAACTTGCCTTGAAGAATTATTTGATTCATCCCAAATACATCAGACTCCTGGGTAAGCCAAAAATTGAAAAATTGTCATCAGTCAATCCATTTTTTTTTAAACATTTGACTCAAAACTTTCAAAACTAACTAAATAATTTAATACAAAACTCTTGTAGCTTTAATTTTAAAAAAAGTCCGACAGAAAAAGTTAAAAAATATAGGATTTATGAAGTTTCAAAGTCAAAAAAGGACCAAAAATGGCAAAAATGGACACATTTTCGATTATTTCATATTTTCAGCATTACCTATACACAGCACACCCCAAAAATTATTAAATAACTCCTCAAGATCGATACATAAAGCTATCATATGCCATGATACAAGAAGAATCCAGGTAGCCCCGAGACCCCTCCCAAAATGGCATCACGTGTATATAATAAGATATATATCTGGTACCATCGGCAGGCCAAATGTGGTCTCTTTTCTCCAAAATTTTGAATTGTCTCGAGTAAAAAGTCAAGGAAATACAATTTCTACTAGTGGAATCTGCTGCTTGGACAGTTGCATTTTGTTTTTGGCGCGCAGTTCAGTGTCTCTTTCCATGCGCGCCCAAAACAAAATGCAGATGACACAGCAGATTCCACTAGTAGAAATTGTATTTCCTTGACTTTTTACTCGAGACAATTCAAAATTTTGGAGAAAAGAGACCACATTTGGCCTGCCGATGGTACCAGATATTTCTTCCACTTTTAACATATTATGTAACGTATAAATACAAATTTTATATTTTATGTTATTTTTTTAGTAACGATTTTATTGGATAAATAAATAAAAAATAAACAAAACTTATTTAAATAAACTTTTTTTAATAAAAATAACAAAAAGAAAACATTTGAAAGTACAATGCAAATATATTGGCGAATTAAAATTTTTTTGGGAATTTTTCTTGGGTTACAAATTTTTTGGGGATTTTTTTTGGTTCTTGGGTTCTTGGCAATCAGTATTTGGGAGAAAAAAGCTTTTATTTAGGCCTGCCGAGGGTACCAGTAATTTTCTCAACTTGAAATACACAAAAATTAAAGTGAATCCATGAGAAGGATTCGAACCTCCTAGATTCATTCAGCAGTCCAATCGCTTGCACCACTACACCACTGGTGCATATAACTTCTTAGTGTAACTGAAAAGCTAAATACATGTGGCTAGGGACCCGGGGAAGGGTAGTTGGGGGGGGGGGGGAATGAATACCTACTATCGTCCATTGAATAGATGCGGAGAAGAAGAAGAAGAAGAAGAAGAAGGAGAAGGAGGAGTTCGGACAAATGGTTTTGAGTGATTTTCTAATGATTGCTGCAAGTTTTGGGCAATTTCTCGCGAGTTTTGGACAATTTGATGATGCTCTTTCCAATGCCAAAAGAATCAGAACGATTGGATTCTTCTGAGAGGAGCAGGAGCCTTATCAATTTTAAGATCTAGCAATAACCCCGAAAACGTGCACCTGGGTCGAAAAGAGGGGCTGGGCGCTGACACTCCGCTAAAGCTCCGTTTGCGCCAGCCCAATATATATACGCATGAGGACAAAAGTATATATATATATACGCATGAGGACAAAAGTTGAGTAACCTCTATAGACCGCGGAGCAGCCCTTTGGGCCGCTCCGCGGTCAAAAATTTAAGCTAAGCTAACCTGAAGCTGAAGGAATGAAGGAATAAGCTAATCCGATTCGATATAACAAAAGTTACATTGGTTTCTGCCATCGCCGATCTCCGCGAGCAACTGTCTGTATAAAGCTGGGTCAAGGTGTGCCCGGTGCTCTTGCAGGGTGTGGATGCGGGCGTTGCCAGCATGGACGGCCCTGTTCTGCCAGTTGCAGCTGCGATTGGCATCGCTGACACTCAGCAGACCGCAGCGCAGGCCTTCGAATGATGGACTGTTGTAGAAGGCCCTCTCCCACAGCTGACAAGGCTCAATAGCTTGGAGCCGACACAAATTTCGAAACACAAAACACAAATTCCGAAAAAATAAGAATATAAAAGTATAAATGCCACAAAATTGGTAGAAATCTTATATACGTTAATTGTGTAAAACAACAAGTATATGGCGCAGAGCGCAATAGGTGACCGCGGAGCTCTCAACATACCCCATTTTTCAACCTTTCTACCCAAAAAAGTAATGTTTCAAATGCTCCATGACTTGTTCCACCTCTTCAGATATTCCTAAAATTTTATTACCTTTAAGCAAAAACAAAGTTTGTGCAAATCCGTTGAGAATTTGCCATTTATCAACATACCCCATTTTTCAACCTTTTTACCCAAAAAAGTAATGTTTCAAATGCTCCGGGACTTGTTCCACCACTTCATATCTTCCTAAAATTTTATTACCTTTCAGGAAAAAAAAAGTTTGTCAAAATCCGTTGAAAATTGATCCGTTAAAGGCATAACCAAAATTTGAAAAATTTTACCCAAAAAATTTATGTTTCAAATATTCTGGGACTTGTTACACCCTCCAGATCTTCCTAAAATTTTATTACCTTTCAGGGAAAAAAAAGTTTGTACAAATCCGTTGAGAATTGAGCCTTTTACAGTATACCCAAATTTTCAACATTTCTACCCAAAAAAGTAATGTTTCAAATGCTCGGAAACCGGTTCCACCCCTCCAGATCTTCCTAAAACAGCATTACCTTTCAGGGAAAAAAAAGTTTGTCCAAATCCGTTGAGAATTCGCCCGTGGACAGCATTTCCAGATACCTATACACATATATATATATATATACACATGAGGACAAAAGTTTAGTAACCTCTATAGACCGCGGAGCGGCCCTTCGGGCCGCTCCGCGGTCAAAAACTCAAGTCTTGTGGGCAATTTTTAGCCATTCAACATGACAATTCTTGACTCAAAAGGAAAAGTCTGTGGTTTCTCAACCAAATTCAAAAGTAAGCACATATTTAGAACCAGCATACATGAATTGTGAATAAAAAAACTCAAGTCTTGTGTGCAATTCTCAGCCGTTCAGATGCTACAGAGGAAATTGGTAATTTTCGGGAAAAACTTTTTCCTACTCAGGAAAGTAATGTTTCTAATGGCCCGGCACCAGCTCCACCCCCCCAGGATCCAAGCGGCACATTATAGCTTTCAGGAAAAAAAAAGTATGTCCAGATCCGTTGAGAATTCGCCCGTGCCCAGCACTTGCAGATACATATATATACATACATATATATATATATATGAGGACAAAAGTTGAGTAACCTCTATAGACCGCGGAGCGGCCCTTCGGGCCGCTCCGCGGTCAAAAATGTACCACAGCTCTTCTTGGCCCTTTACGGCGGCTGCCTAAATCTCGGACAAGTATGGTGCACTCAGAATTTTGGACATTGATTCTGGTGCGAGGTGGATTCTGTTCGACTCAAGCAGGGTTGGGCATTCCGGAGCAGCGGTTGAAGCCCTATCTTCGGATTTTGGCTCAGCAGTCAACATCAATATTTCCAGTTATTGGCTTTAGGAAACATCATTCATTAACATTGAAGTTTTGTCATAATTTGATAATTTGGATTTTGTGATAATTTAAGAGACCTTTAATGAGAAGTTCAAAAGTTGGTTGCCCAAAAATTTTGACCCCCCTTTTTTATATTTTTTTTGGAAACTAGACATAATTTTAAGAATTTTGGTGGCCTGAGGGAGCTCGAAACTCAAAATTCGATGTTTGCGTGGGACTAACATTGACAATATTTTGCATATGCTATAACATAGGCAATGGTGTAGGATGCGCCGATCCACTCCATGGTCGAGGAGGAGGGAAGGGTGGAGTCTGTAACAATGCCGCTGGGAGGGTTGGTGAACGGTTCGATGTCGCCGAAGCGATGGACGGTGTGCTAGTGCGTGAAGCTGAGCATGCAGTTGAGCTTAAGCATCGTGTCCACCGCCACCAAGCCTTCTGTTCTTTATTACATACTTAGATTGGTGAGAAGTTTGCAAGCAGTAACAACTGGACGCAGAGGAGCAAGACAGCCAGTTAAATAGGGGCCAGATAACACTCTAGATGGGCAAAGTTCAATGACATCATGCTGAAGCAGCACAGACTCCCCACGCTCCGTCAATCACCAAGATCGGAGGAAGTCAGGGTTGCAAAAAGCAAACAATGAGGGATGTATCTAAAGGGATGGGAAGGAGGAATCAATGTGAGGGGCTGGGTCCGCATGCTTCAGCGAAGGCCCACCAGGCGCATCTCTTCCTCCACGCCCAGCTGGATCTGCTCAGGGTCATAGAAGGTCAGCACCGACTTGGACTGGCATAGGGGAGCCATGAAGGAGGGGCCGCTGTAGGAAGAGGAAGCGCTGAGTGGCGTCGGAATGTGGTTGGAGTAGGCCTTGCGCAGACTCACTCAGTCTTGAGGAGTGAGTTGAGGGAAGGAAGAAGTGCGGGGCAGTGTGTCCTTGTCCTCATGTCTGTAGTAGGTAGGAGTGCCGATGCTGACTTGCCAGCGCAGTGGGCGGAAGGGAGGAAGAGGAGCTTGGGGAAGAAGAGCAGTGCTGTAGGGCAGGTCTTCTTTGTTCTGCTCTCCTTGCTTCCTCATCCAGCCTGTAAGACTGGACCCAGGCCCTGGCCCTCGATCAGGCCAGCACTTGCTGCACACGGAGACGACTGTGTTGACGATGTTGTCGAGAGTGTGGATGATGGACAGGCTGCAGCTCGTGAAGCGGGCAAGGTAGAGGATCACCGCGCAGAGGCCGACCATTGCCATGATGGACAGTGCCACTCCCAGCATGAAGTAGATGGGCCAAAGAATCCTGTCCTTCAGACTTCTCACCTCTACCTCACTCTTCCTCTTCACCTCCTGGAGTCCCTCTGTCATTGCGCCTATGATTCCCGTGGGCGACCTGCTGTACTCCTTGATGTTCTGGGTCACCTCTGCTGGTTCCCAGGAGAGATGACTGGAGAATTGGAGCATGGCCTTGACTTGCTGGTCGATACGAGGCATGTCAGCTGAATAGGCGGCGAGGGCAGAGAAAGGTTGAAGGATGGGGACGTTGTAGAGGGGAGGTGCGTTGAAGGTGATGTCAGGGGCCAGTTGATGTAAGTGAGGGCTCATCAGGTAGGTGGCAAAGACGCCGCCGGTGAGGTTGCGGAAGTAGTTGCCGATCTCTCCTTCATCGGTCTCGTCCACAAACTGGAACCTGGTTACCTGGTCACAGTGCACCTCAGGGCTGAACCAAGTCAAATCTCTGCTGCCTCCCTCAGGCAGGTAGAGTATTTGCCCGTTCATCAGCTCCACCGGCATGAACAAGGAGCAGAAGTCGTTTCCTGGCAGCAGAATCTGTGGATTCACCACCACCAACTTCCTATTTACCCTCATAGGAAGGCCTTCCTTGGACAACAGGATGTCGGAAGGAAGACACTTCAAGGCGGGCTGGTTCCAGGTGTAGTCTGGATCAGGTAGGTAGGTGGAAAAGGCCGATTGGAGGGATGGAATGCGGATGCGATTCTCTCCAATGACTTCCACGTTGTAGGTGCCCTTGAGCTCGTAGGGGCAGAAGGAGAGCAAGGGGGACTCATCCCAGACGATGGTGCACATGATCTTCCGGCAGAACTCCTTCTCAGCGTGGCACCCAGCCATGGAGCCCAAGCTGGACACCACCAACTCGTGCTGCACTGCCACCTCTCCGACGGTGAGGATGAAGTTGAGATAGGTGACAGTCTTGTACCCCCACCACTCATAGACTGGATAGGTGGCGGTGTTGGTGGAGTACTTGTAGGGGCCAATCTGGACCAAGGGGACGTCCCTGAAGTTCCAGTTCTGCCAGGCAGCGATGCACTCGTGCGGAGCCACCTCTCTCAAGTCCTTCCAGGCTACCTTCGACCACTGGTTGAAGAATGAGGTGTAGGTGCTGTAGTGTTGATACTCGATCCTGCACCTAGCTGCGGTGACCATGGGAAGGCGGTAGTGGTTGACGTAGAGATCGACGGGGTGGTAGACGACCTCTTCCTGGGCATGCTCCACTGCGCAGTCATGGTGGAAGTCCGGGTAGATGAACAGTCGTCCTCCTGTCAGCACCTTAGGGCAGATGAAGAAGTCCACTCCCGGAGGAGGAGATGCTGCCGCAAATGCTGGAGGAGGTAGTGGATCGTGAGGAACTCGGACTGTAGGCGGCTGTACTTGGGCGTCGGCAAGCAGTTGGCCACGAGATGGGATGGGGGCGGCGCTCACGCCACCTCCAAAGCCTACTAAGCTCAGCAGCACAATCAGCATCCAGGGAAAGGTTCCCTGTCTGCCTATCCTCTCTCTCTCAATCCACTGAGGAGGAAGAGCCAATGGCGCCGACTCTGACTGATCCTTGGTTGAGTGTCGACGAGTGTCGGAGCTGGGCAAGGAGGCGTCCTGAGAGACCCAGCTTCTGAACTGCTCGTTCTGCTGGGCGTCCGCTGGATCCTTGCCTCTCAGCTGCGCCTTGGAGTGATGCCGGAAGCGGAGTTTCAGGCGCTCCTCGTCTCTGTAGCAGCCTCGGACAAGACCGAGAAACTCCTTGCGCAGTCCGCTGGGCTTCTGTTCTAGTCGCTCCTCCTGGAGTGAAAGCAGAGCCTGAGTGTCCCTAGGCGTCCTAGGTGGGCAGTTGTTGTAGAAGTCCTGAGTTGGCTGACTTCCCAAGGCGGCTTTGTCCAGCGACTCGTACATCACTCGGCGCCTTCTCTCCGACCTGCGCTTCAGGATGCCCTTCGAAGGTTCCTTAGCGGGAAGGGTCCTGGGAGTGGAAGGGAGGGGGACTTCTTCTTCCAGTCCTTGGAGAGCGTGCTGTCCATCGTCAGTGGTCTTGTTGCCAACATCAGGCTCCAGATCCTGCTCTCCCTCCTCTTCACTTCCTGCTCCTACTCCCCACGGTCTGGGCGGAACTTCTGGGGCATCGATGGCGTTGGAGGCTGTGGGAGGCTCGTAGAGAATGGGGATGAGGTTGGAGATGTGGCGGCACATCAACTCGTTGTGCTCGCCGCCTCCCTTCACCTTCTTCCTCACCAGCACCATCGCCTCCTGTGGCTCCAAAAAGCGAGAAGGCAGTAGCTCTACTAAATGGCCCAGTTTGAAGGAGTGTCTAGGAACGTTGTCCTTGCTGAGCCACACCAGCTCTCCTTCCATGGGTTCCTGATGGGCCTCGCCTTTCCGGGGCTTGTAGTGGTTCTTGCGTTCTTCTAGCAGGACCTGAGGCAGGTGCTCCTTGAACTCCTGCCAGAGCTTGGCCAGCTGGTGCTCGTAGACCTTCAGGACCTTGCCCCTCGCTCCGTACAGCTCCTCCTGGTCCTTGACTTCATCGTCCCAGTCGGGTGGAAGGACGAGGTTGAGTTGAGGATGGAGGAAGTGTGCAGGGGTGACCACGGAGCTGGACTCACCGTAGGCAAAGAGGGGTCTGCAGTTGATGATGGCCTTGGTCTGCGCCAGCAGGAGCATCAACTCGTACTCCTTCAACTTGCGTCCGGACGCCAGCCTCTTCAACACCTTCACCGTCAATCCCACCATGTTCTCCACGGAGCCGGCAGAAGCTGGATGTGTGGGAGGGATGGTGCGGAGGCGAATGTTGTTCTTGGCAAAGAAGCTGGTAATGGCCGGATCATTGGCCTTCAGCTCGCCCGAGCTGGCCTTGCTGAAGAGGGATTTGGTGGCCCAGAGAAGAGGTTTGGCGTTGTCGCAGTAGACTTGTCTGGGGAAGCCGACCCTGGCCATGATGGTGGCCAGGCCGTTCGCGATGCTCTGGCCCTCCAGGTCCGGGATGAGTTGGAGCACCACTGCCCACACCACCTGGCAGAGATACACCAAGATGTATCCGGTTCTCTCCACCATCAACTCCTTAGCCTTCTCGTACTTTCTGTAGGGCTCCAGTTTCTGTCCAGGGTCTCTGTAGACCTGGATGTAGCTGATGGGCCCCTTCAAGTCAATGGACACGTGCTGCATGGCGCAGGCACTGTCAAAGCGCAGAGCAGGGTATGGGTGGAATCGGGGAGAGGCGAAAGGCATCGCCTCAAACCTTCTGCAGACGCTGCACAGCCTGATGAAAGACTGCATCTTTCGGATCGCCAATGTAATCCAGTAACGCTTCCAAAAGAGTCCTGCTGTCACTCTCGCCTTCAGGTGTCCTGCCAGTTCGTGGAAGTGGAGGACTAGGAGGACTGTGAAGGGGTGATCATTAGGAAGTAGCAGGGGGTGTTTGGCGTTGACAGAGACATTGGCCATAGCCAGGCGGCCGCCGCAGCGGAGAAGTCCGGACTCTCCTAGGAACAAGTCCAGGTCATGGACCATGTTCGCCTCCGCCGTCGGCAGACGGCCTTTCTTCTTCTGGAGGACGGAGATGATGGGTTTGTAGGCCTTCATCTGGAGGTGGCGGACCCAGAGCTCTTCCGAGGCCTCTTTCTCGTCCGCCGTCACCGCCGCTGTTCCTGGATTGGGCAGTCCTTTGGCCTTCCTCCAGGCTCTGCGTACGTAGGCGGTGACTTGCAGAAGGGTAGGCAAGCCTCCCTTGCAGAGGTACTGCTCGGCCTGCATGTGGAAGGGGCTGGGGAAGCTGGTCTCCACGACCAGCTTATGGGCGGAGTTCACCATGATGTGGTACTCGGGTCCGAAGCTCTTCTCCTCCTGCTTCCAGTCCAGAGGAGCCAGTCCATCCACCTTGTGTGTAGGAGGATCCCAGTTGGGGAAGTGGCAGGCTTCTCCCTGTGCCCAGCTGGGTCCGTAGAACCAGAGGCAGAAGTTGTCCCTCTGCATGTACTCTGCAAAGCGGACGCCTCTGGAGGCAAGGTCGGCGGGGTTGTCCTTGCTCCTGACGTGATGGAGAGAGAAATAGATGGACTCCTGCAGGCTCCGGATGGTGTTGATGCGGTTGTTCATGTAGGTCGTGGGCCTGCGGCCAAGGTGGATCTGCTGGAGTGCAATCATGCTGTCTGTGTAGACGCTCTTCTCCACCACGCCGATGGAGCTCGGCAGCTGCTTCTCCACAAAGCGGAGCAGCTTCACCGCCTTCTCCACTGCCAGCAGCTCTAGCTTGGGCATGTCTTCCAGGCGTCCTGGATTAGGAGAGGCTTTGGAGATGAGCAGAGTGCAGTAGGCGCCGCTGCTGATCTCCCGACAGTTGCCGCGCTCGTCAAGGATGCTGATGGGGATGGGTCTGGAGGTGGTGGAGGCGAAGGAGTAGGCATAGCAGCAGCAGCCGTGCGCCTTGCCGCTCGCATCCGCTAAGGCCAGCAGCCAGATCTTAGACGTCGGAGACCAGGCCGCCCTCCTCTGGATCTTCACTGAGGGCAGCCCTTCCATGTCCTCAAGCGTCTCCTTCCACCAGTCCTTGTACAACGCGGCAACAGCATCATCCCAGTCGTACCTGGATTTGGCTGAAGAGGAGCTTGGCAAGGATGATGATTGGGGAGTGGAGCCCGTGCGGGTCAAAGCGACGGGCGAAGGTCTTAATGACCATCCTTTTGGTGCAGGGCCAAATGGGGGAAGTTGATGTCCGTTTGGCCGACGTAGAAGGCGTCAAGGACGATGTCCCAGCCGATGCCGAGCACCTTCATGCCCTCCATCTTCCCCTTCTCCTCCTTGGAGAGGCTGGTGTTGAACACCTCGCTGTTGCTGACGAACTTGCGGAGGTTCATCTTGGTGGCTTCAAAGATGGTCACCACCTCCCGCTTCTTCTTCATCCCCTTGGTGATGTTTGAGGCACTGAAGGCGATGTTATCGATGTAGATCAGGACTGGATCTCCTTGGCCAGCACTGATCCTTCCTCCTCCAGGAATGAATTGATCACCACCTGAAAGACTGCGGGACTGCTTTTGAACCTGAAACCCACACAAGTGAGTCTCAGGTAAGCATAGTTCTCGAACGATGGGGGCTGCGTGGGGTCCCGGAGCCAGATGAACCGGGCAAGGTCCTTGTGCTCAGGGAGCAGCAGTATCTGGAGAAACACCTTCTCCAGGTCCCCCACCACCAGGATCTCAGAGAAACGGTAGTGGAGGAGGATGCCCATCAGGGAGCCCAGAAGCTGTGGCCCTGTCTCCAGCAGGTCGTTGAAGGTCATGTTGGGGAGAACTCAGGCCGTCGGGTCCAGGACTGGGCGGCACTTCGTGTGCTGCGACGTTGACTTCTCCACCGGGAAGCACGGGAGGTAGAAGACCTGCTGATCCTGGCGCTCCACCTCCTCCAGAGGCACTTCCTTGGCGTAGCCGGCCTCCACCATCTGCTGGATGGAGAGGTGGAAGGCCTTTTGCAGGTCGGTCCTCTTGTCAAGCTTCCGACAGAGGCTGTGGAGGTGGTTGAGGGCCTCATTATTGCCGTCCCTTGCGCCTTCAGGAAACCTGCCGTCCTTGAAGGGGAAAGGAGCCATGAAACGCCCTCCGCTGTTGCGCTGCAGGTCTTCCTTGAATCGCTGCAGGGCCGCGGCATGGGCGTCCTCCTGGATCTTGTCCTCCGTGAGCCCCTCGGACTCCAGGGTGTAGAGTTCCTTGAGCTCACTGCTCACGCTCGCGTTCACCAACATGGTGGCTTCCTTTTTCTGCTTCCGCAAGAGCATCACCTCCAGCTGAGGTGCTCCGATGAGAAGCTGGCCAATGGGGGTGTTGTTGACCGAGAGGAGAGGCGAGATGTTGGCCTCTCGATTCATCTTGCCCAGGATGAGGCCGCCGACGTCCAGGCCGATGAGGAGGTGCACCGGCATGTAGGCGGAGCCCAATTTGGGTGGCATGTTCTCGATGCCCGGGAACTCTGCAGCAATCGCCTCCCACTCGTCTGGAGAGAGAGACGGGAGCATCTTCATGGGCAGGCAGATGTCCTCCAGCACTCTAGCCTTGAGCTCCATGGAGAAACCGTTGGCGGTGTGTAGGTGCAGGCTGACGATGGCCATCCATCTCGGCTGGCACAGAGACTCTCCGAAGACTCCCACATTCACCACCTCCTCTCCTACCACCGGCAGTCCTAGAAGCTCAGCAGTGTGTTTCTCGATGCAGGTGATATGGGAGCCCGTGTCCAGGAGGCAGTTCATGGTCTCGGAGACGGGGCTGTCCTGGACGGGTGAAGAGGCCACCTCGGCATAGAAGTGGAGGACAATGGCTTCGTTGCAGTTGTTGAGGGAGTCAGAGTGGCTGTAGACCGAGTCTGTTGTCATCGTCATCGCCATTGGTAGCGAAGAACCACCTCCAGGTCTCGTCCCTCCTTTCTTGCCCTCCTTCTGCCAGGCATCCTTCTTCTGAGGTTTGTGCTGGGAGGAGGATGAGTGAGAGGAAGAAGGGTGAGGCTTCTTCTGCTGCTTTCCTTGCGACTGGCGCTGTTTCTGCAGTTGATGTTGGGTACCCTGCTGCCTGCCGGCGGGTGATGAGTCAGGGTAGGCAGAGTAGCAGAGGGAGGAATGGTGGCTCGAACTGTCGCAGTGGCTGCAGTTGTAGGGGCTGTGGCACTGAGCCACCATGTGCCCCTTCGCCAGGCAGCAGTAGCAGCAATCGTACTTGGCAACCTGGTCTTTGCACTGTTTGGCGCTTTTATACTGGTCGCAGTCCACCAGTTTGTGCTTCCGCAAGCAGATGGAGCAGGACTGCTCTGGTTTGCCACCGGAGCTCTTGCCGCCGTCTTTCTGCTGGGAGATGGAGATGGGAAGGACGGATGGGGTGGAGTAGAGCTGCTTCTTGGATGGCTGCTTGGGGTGGGCGGAGGAGGAGGACGAGTTGGAGGCCATGGAGGTTTCCGAAGTTGTCGCTTGCAGTAGCGCGCTCTTGTTGCGCTGTGCCTCCACTTCCTTGTTGAGCACCTGGATGAGGTCGAACAGGGTGACCTGGTGAGAGAGGAGACCCTGGTTGGTCAACTTCTTGGCGACGGAGCTCACCACCCTGTTGCTCAACTTCTTCATGGTCATGCTGACCAGGAACTGCAGCTGTGCTTCCTCCATCTTGCACTGCTGAGACAAGAAGAGGTAGAGGTTCCGAAGCTTGTCCCGGAAGGACTCCAGCCCTTTGAAGTCCGCCCCAGGAAGCGATTGGATGGAGGCCAAGGCCTCCTGCACATGTGCCATTGGATTGTTATAGGTGTCCTCTAACACCTTCATCGCCTGTTTGTAGCCGCCTTCCATGCTCTGGAGGGACTTGATCTTCTCGGCGGCTGAGCCCTTCAGGGCCTTGGAGAGATAGATCCTCCACTTGCTGATCGATCCAAAGTGTGGTGTAACAGCAGGAACATAGCAAGATTCTCTTTCGTAGGTCACCGGAAGAGGCCCGGAAGAGCCGGGAAGGAGAGCGGAACAGGTTAGGGCATCTTGGGGGAAAATAGACAGACTGATCCCGGCCTCCCTTCCGCCCGCCTCGTCAACATGGGACGGACGAAACAGGTTTGGGAAACAGCACAGCGCACCCGCGGGGCGGCCGGGAAGAACAGCAGTGATCACTCCAAGGGCTAGCGCAGGCAGAGGAACGGGGCCTCGGATCTAGGCTACAAGCAAGCACCACTACGAGGAAAGGGGGCAATCATCAGAGCCAGCTTGGTGAAGCACGTTGGGTCGGCGCAGTCGATCGGAACCACCCGGCCGCTCGGGAGGTCGAACGGGTACGCGACGTCCCCCGGGCGTCCAAAATCCGGAGAGGAAGTTGAACGGAAGACAAGGATGGTTCGTGGTCGAAACGCACTCTCGTCCTCTGGGCTTGAGTCCGCGAACGGAGGCTTCGCCTCCATGCTCTGACTCGCCGTCGTGCACTCGTGCCCCATGGAGTACAGCGGGAAACCCAAGTGAGAAGGGCACCCCCGACGAGGACTGCCGCGGTGACTCCGATGATACCGACTACCGGATCGGCGAGATGCGAGCTGATACCGCTAACACTCGACCACGTGACGCTCGCGACGTCTCTGAGACCTCCAGCCAACGATCCGACTAGACCGCCCACGGCTCGATCGTACGGAGTTACTGCCGTAGCCTCGCTGTCGGGAACGAAGGAGGCAGAGCTGGTTCGATCGGTAAGCGCGCTGATCTTCCTTTCCAATGCTGGTAAGCT
>JASANA010002302.1:0-16483 GCA_030248095.1 Ptycholaimellus sp. GST1_10
GGGCAGGGCAGTCAGAGCTCCGGAGGCGGAGGGCACTGGTGCGGCAGGCGGTGAGAACCGAGCAGGCGAAGCATGCTAGGCAAAGCGTAGAGGCTGTAGCACCCGTGCCCGGAGGCCGAGGAGCTCGGCGCCCTGCCCGGAGCGGCGGGCGGCCAAGGCCAGCTTAAACAGTTACCCCATTTTTGCGTCCGTCTGTCCGAAACATATATATATATATATATATATATATATATATATATATATATATGTGTGTGTGGCATGCCCGTACTCCGCGGTTTTCCAATGAAATCGGCTTATTTTTTGCATGAGGTCCGCCTAGGCGGTGCCTCGGGACGCATTTTGGTGCTTGGCGTAATTCTTCCAATTTCGCCCAAAACTCATTTTTTTGATGTTTCAGAATACGAAAAATCGTAAATCAGTGGTATTTCAATGGAATTAGCTGATTTTTGGCAGATACGTCCGTCTAAGTGACATTTTGAAGCTGGCAAAAGGAATTTTTGAAATATTTATTATTTCTTGATTTATAGTCAAAAAACCAAAATCTTGATGTTTCAAAAATTTGAACATGCATAAGTCTTTGGTTTTTCAATGAAATTAGCTGATTTTTGGTATTTACGTCCGGGATAGTAATATCTTGAAGCTGGCGAGAGAAATATTTGAAATATTTAGTATTACTCGATTTATAGTAAAAAACCGAAAATCTTGATGTTTCAAAAATTTGAACATGTATAATTCATGGTTTTTCATTGAGATCGGTTGAATTTTGCCATGAATTTTCATCTAGTTGTTGTCTTGAGGTGAGGCCGCGCATCTTGGCAACAGCCGAGAACACCTTGTTTCACCTTTGGAGCACCTGGAAATCGAATTTTGATCAGTTTGAACCAAAATTGTTTCACTAGTCCCAGACTATTATATATCATTTGAACATTTATCCCATCAAACATCGATCAATAAATTGAAAATTTCATGCCAAAAAATTTGAATATGGAGACCAATTGCACCAATAAAATGTCTCACAAGCAGATTTGTACATTTGAACAATCTTGAGACCAATTGCAATTGAACACCTTAGGACCAAAATTTGCCAGCCTGGATGTGGCCTCCCCTATGAGGGGGCTGTATCCGGATATAGAGGGGGGCCATATCCGGATACAGAGGGGGGCCATATCCGGATATGACCACCCCTATAGGGGGGGGGCTGTATCCGGATACAGAGGGGGGGCATATCCGGATATGATCCCCCCGATAGGGGGGTGAAACATTCCTGAAAAAGGCTTGATATGGGAATAAAAACCTGACTAGGTATTTTATGAGAAAAACCTTCTTCAAGAATGAAAACAGCTTAAATTTTAGATTTTGAAAATATGTTCTTTAGCACAATTGCAGATTGCAATTACAATTACAGATTGCAATTACAATTACAGATTACAGATTACAGATTACAGAGCTTAGAAGTACGCGGATTCCGCATGAACTTAGATTAAAGGCCGCGCAACTGAATCTATAGGCTGCATTTTTGCGCGGCCGCAGGCCGCCTGCCGCGGAGGGCAGGGCAGTCAGAGCTCCGTAGGCCGGAGGGCATGGGTGCGGAGGCCCCGGAGCGTAGCCTAGCATACGAAGTATGCTAGGCGAAGCGTAGGGGCCGTAGCACCCGTGCCCGGAGGCCGGAGGAGCTCTGGCGCCCTGCCCGAAGCGGCGGGCGGCCAAGGCCAGCTTAAGCAGTTACCCCATTTTTGCGTCCGTCTGTCCGCATATATATATATATGTCTTTCCGGGGCTCGTACTCCGCGGTTTTTCAACAAAATTGGCTGATTTTTTGCATGAAAGTCCACTTGGGTGGTATCTCCAGGCCATTTTATTGGCTTGACGTAATTTTTTGCCCCCCCCCCCCCCCCCCCCCCCCCCCCCCATTTTCGGCCAATAATCATTTTTTTGATGTTTCAAAATACGAAAATTCATAAATCACTGGTTTTTCAATGAAAATGGCTGAATTTTGGCAGGTACGTTTGTATAAGCAATATATTGAAGCTGGCAAGAGGAAATTTCGAAATATTTATTATTTATTGATTTATAGTCAAAAACCCAAAATTTTAATGTTTCAAAAATTTTAACATGAATAAGTCCATGGTTTTTCTATGAAAATAGCTGATTTTTGGTAGGTACGTGCGTGAAAGTAATATCTTGAAGCAGGCAAAAGGAATTTTTGAAATAATTAGCATTTCTCGATTTATAGTCAAACAACCTAAAATCTTGATGTTTCAAAAATCGGAACATGCATAATTCGTGGTTTTTCACTGAAATCTGTTGAATTTTGGCATGCATTTTCATCTAGGTGGTGTCTTGATGTGAGGCCGCGCATCTTGGCAACCGCCGAGAATACCTTGTTTTAATGCCAAAGGAAAAATGGAAAATTCATGTTGAGGCTGAAGGCAAATTGTGTAGTGTTCTGCTCGTTCTGCTCTGCTTTATTCAGTTAACCATCCTCACAAGCTATGATTTCTTAAATTTGAGTGATCACTAGTACAAATCCTTCCGACATCACAGAATAGTCTGTGCCATATTTGATTGTTAATCCAGGAGAAATGTCATAATATGTTCCATTGTCGATGAGTCCACTGAGCCTGAATGTTGGTTGACACACCATGCAACCATCTGCATTACTGGACAAGCTTACTGGACTCCGGTGTTGGCTCCGCTCATAAGCTGGACATAGTCAAAGAAATACTCCGTATTAAACGTTCTAATGGTCACTCTATAAGATCCAACTGGGGGAAATATCCAAAAACACTCCTATCAGCTTTAATATTTACAATTTGTTCACCGTTTGAAATTGTTTACGAGGTTATCGCCCGGCGGCGGGGACGCAATGACTGTTGGAGCAAATATTATTTCGCCATCCAATTCAGAACAATTACCATCCCCAGGTTTCATAGCAGTCGATGCTAGCGGAAGCGATAATTCTAGAATGGAGACGAACAAGACCCAACCATCGCTCAATACAGTTTCATCAGTTTCGTATATAATAGAAAATGACGCAGCGGTTGCATTGATTTCAAACGTTGTGCTTCTGTTGATTTGACCCGTAAGGGTGTATGCCTAAGAATCCCTTTTCTCAATACGCATCCCTGAATGTGATATTCTGTTTTACATCATTTGCAGATAAGTAAACGAAGTCATAGTTGGTTTCAACATTGAATTTAAGGAAATAAATAGTGTATGTGAAGCCTGAAGGAAACGTCCATCGGCAGACCTAGAATTTTGTCTCTATTTTACGAATCATAAAATACTAGGTACTAGGTTGTTTGAATTTGGCGGAGATGATATGACTAAAGGTGCGTATACTGACGGTATCGTATGATTGGGGCAATTGCCAGATCCTGGTTTAAGTTCGGGTTGCTCGGAGTTTGTATGATACATCGGCAGAGGCGATGTATCCACAAGTGGTGCTATAATTAGGACCCAGCCTTTACCCAGATTTGAAAAATCTGTAGTATAAATAATCTCTACTTCTTAAATGAATTCGAATCTGATTGGCCTGTCAAATGTTCCAGTTAATCTGAAATATTGTTAACATTATTTTCTCCTGATGTAAAATCAAGGGCTGATGTCTGGAGCCCCCCCCCCATAGGTTTCACCCCCCCCAATGGGGTTTCACCCCCCCCATGACTTTCACCCCAACCCCAAGAGTTTAACCCCCCCCCCCCAAAGGTATATATATTGAAATTTTTTTATTGCCTTAACATACTTCTCTTTACATATCTCGAAGTTTAAACTCACGGAATTTTCATGTAGATGATTAAATACCTACTTTTTACTGCTACTAGTTAGTCTGCCTATTACCAGGAGTAGTACTAGGATACTGTTTACGGCAACCCCTTAGGCTTAGTCAAAATGCGAGAATACTGTGGCAGTACCTACTAGTTGCTTAGGAGCCATGGTCCATACTGTGGCAGTACCTACTAGTTAGGCAGTACCTACTAGCAGTAACTAGTAGGTACTGCCACAGTATGGACCATGGCTCCTAAGCAACTATGGGTGGTACTGCCACAGTATACGTGCATTTTGACTAAGCCTAAGGGGTTGCCGTAAACAGTATCCTAGTACTACTCCTGGTAGTAGGCAGACTAACTAGTAGCAGTAAAAAGTAGGTATATAGTTGTTTATATAAAAATTCCTTGAGTTTAAATTTCGAGATATGTACAGAAGAGTATTTTAAGCTATTAAAAATTTTTTCAATATAGTACCCTTTGGGGGGGGGTGAAACTCATGGGGGGGGTGAAACTCTTGGGGGGGGTGAAACTTTGGGGGGGGTGAAACCTATGGGGCGGGGGGGCTCCAGACATCAGCCAAATCAAGTTTAAACCTTATAGTTTCATAATCATAAGAATAATAATCACTATCATAAATTCGTAGCTGTAGGCTGTCAAAGTTTGGTTCAACTTCAAAGCTGACTATAGTTATTTCATATTTTGTGGCACTATTAAAAACCCATCTACAATCCTGTAAAAAGAGGAGCTTGTGAATTGTTAAAAATAAATTGGCAAACCAAATTATGTTTTGCTGAAGGCGACCAGAAAATGAATGGGAGAAGTATCTCTTGATAATATTGATAATAATCGGAAGATGGACACTCTGGAAATATGTACTGGGGATCTGATTCACCATGTCCAGGTGACAAAGCTTGCACCAATGCAATACTTCCAGGTGATTCTTGCTTTGTAACAATTATTATCCAGCCACCGCTTAGCGTGGAAAAATCCGTTGTAAATATAACGAATAAATTATAGATTACAGCGCTGACGTAATATGCAGTTCCTTTATCAATGCTCCCGGTCAAGCTGAAATATTGTGAATAAGCATCGTTCTTGTTGCCGATAAGCTTTGGTCTTAAAACTTATGGTGAGTAGAACCTGCGACCAAATGAACAAAGTCGTAGTTGTTTTCGGTATTGAAACTTACTATAGCGACCGTATATACATTGCCAGGTGGAAACACCCAAAGACATTCCTCAACACGTTTTACAAGGTATTCTCGGCTATTGCCAAGATGCGCGGCCCTTGTTCCAAATAAGCAACGTTATAATCCATGCATAAGAATCACTTCTAGTCAAAATCAGCTGGTTTAATTCAAAAGCCTTAAACATATGCTTGTTCGAATTTTTTAAACATCAAAATTTTAGGTTTTTGGCCACAAAGCGAAATATTACAACTTTGTTTCATAAATTCCTTTTAACAGCTTCAAGACACCACCTAAACAAGCCTAACTGCCAAAATTGAGTTAATTTTTTTGGAAAACTTGGGATTTATAGATGTTTGAATTTTTGAAACATCAAGATTTTGGTTTCTTGACTATATATCAAGAAATAATAAATTTTTCAAAAATTCCTTTTGCCAGCTTTGAAATGTTACTTAGACGGACGTATCTGCCAAAAATCAGCTAATTCCATTGGAAAACCAGTGATTTATGAATTTTCGTATTTAGAAACATCAAAAAATTGAGTTTTGGGTGAAAATCAAAAAATTTCTCCAAGCCCTAATAATGGGGCCAAGGCATCACCAAGGCGGACTTTCATGCGAAATTTCAGCTAATTTCATCGAAAAACCAGTGCTTTACGATTTTTAGTGCTTTGAAACATCAAAAAATTGAGTTTTGGGCGAAATTCAAAAAATTACGCCCATCCCAAAAAATGGCCTGGAGATACCACCCAGAAGGACCTTCATGCAAAAAATTTGCCAATTTCGTTGAAAAACCACGGAGGCCCGGCCCCGGAAAGACACATATATATATATGCGGACAGACGGACGCAAAAATGGGGTAACTGCTTAAGCTGGCCTTGGCCACCCGCCGCTTCGGGCAGGGCGCCAGAGCTCCTCCGGCCTCCGGGCACGGGTGCTACGGCCCCTACGCTTCGCCTACCATGCTTCGCATGCTAGGCTACGCTCCGGGGCCTCCGCACCCATGCCCTACGGCCTACGGAGCTCTGACTGCCCTGCCCTCCGCGGCAGGCGGCCGTCGGCCGCGCAAAAATTACGCTTAGCTAATGAACCAGAGGACTGTTTTTGCGAAATTCTTTTCAGATTAAGAGATATTGGCAACAATTTAATAGGAGTAAAAATTCATAGCTTCAGAATGGTTATATTATTATGAAATTTACGTCCAAAATTACATAAGTGCAGCTGTTTTTGAGGCCAAGAGACTGCATTAAAACATGAACAGAAAGCTGGAATGTTAACAAAACATTGAAAAAAGGATAAAAACTGAATTTTTTACCAAAAAGTTGATGTTTAGGCCTTAAAACGCGGAAAGCGCGAAAAATGGTAGATTTACAGCTTTTTGCTCTGATTTACCCTAGAAACGTTAGGATCTACACTCCAGAGGTTACCCAAGTTTCTGCAACACCGTATGGACAGTCGGACAGTAGGACATTCGGTGTGCGCCTTGTTTTTGAATAACTCTTCAAATAATGCACCAAGAGCGATCTCAAAAAGCACCCCAAACAAGTCGATGACGGCACATCGACTGAGCCTGTTTGCAGCTCCAATAAAGTTCTATTTTGGCAAGTTTGGGTCAAAAATATGATGCTCTTTCCAACGCAATCGGATTCATAGCGATTGGGTTTTTTCTATTAGGAGCAAAAGCCTCATCAATGTTTAGATTTAGCACTAACCTCGAAAACGTACACCTGGATTGAAAAGAGGAGCTGGGCGCTGACGGTCTCCCTGCTCCCTCGCGACATCCCAATTGAATGTTTCCTTTATGTAAGCACACCCCCATGCTGACACTGCTAAAGCTGCGTTTGCGCCAGCCCAATTGAGCAATTGAGCGTACTAAATGATTTGCGGCAGGGGGCGATGCAATAAGAGTAGGTGCAATGAGAGGCTGAGCGGGGCTGCGACATTGGCCAGCACCAGGTTGTATCTCAGTGCCTTCTGGCGGCAGGAGTGTTTTTGGTTTTTTTATTGAAGTTAGTATTGACGCATTCACACGGAGTTCCCATTGATTATCAACAGACAGTCCATTTTGATGAAATTCCACTGAGCATTTGCCAGTTATTTCATACTTGGTTCCAGATTCAACATGTCCCATCAATCTTCAATTTTTAGAGGGCTCGAATCTTTCAAAGAATTGTGCGATTGAAACTAACGCGCGATCCCTGGAATTTGATTTTAATACCAAATAGCTATTTACGGAAACATTGAAATGGATGACTGTGAAAACGTAAGTAAAGCCACCGGGAAATGCCCATTTGCAGCGCTTAATTAAAAAAACATAATTTCTTAACTTGGAACTAAAACACTACTTCTTTTTCTGTAGAAGGTGAATTGATTATAATTGGAGTGTATAACAGCAATGGTTTTTGGAAAGAAGGACAATAATCATTCCTTGGCTGCAGGGTTGATTTTGACAGTGAAATATTTTTTATTGAATAAACCACATTTATTTCTACTTCCCAACGTTTGCTAGGTTCAGAATCATTTGTATTATGACTTATAATGATATTGCAAGTCTCAGCATCTACGTCAAACATCGTCTCCGACTCATTGTGTTCCAAAAATCTAAAATATGTTTACAAACACATTTGAAAACTCAAATCAAATAAATTTTTCCACCTGTGGTTGACGAAATCCAATGCCCAGTTATCAGTTTCATTGCTAGAGGAAATGTTGTCAACAAAAAAGTATCCAGGGGGAAACACCCATTTGCAAACCTGTAATCTCATAAATTGTTGACCGCGTGATGTGGCAACAAAACTCAAAGCAATGCCAGAGTTTATCACTGTTGGCTTGTTGGCCGGCAAAGGCCACCTGTCAAGGAATTCAAGGCAGCCAGAGCTCCGAAAGCTGTAGGGCATGGCACCGTAGCCAGCGAGAAAAGCATGCTATGGAAGGCACAGGAGCAGTGTGGCCCATTTTTTATGCCATAATGTATACATTATAGAATAATAAAAAATACATACTATTTTATAACTCGGATTTTTGGTATATTTTTAATTTTAATGTATCTTTAATTTTTTAGGGGTTGGTTACAGAATATTTATGGCATAATATAAAATATATTGTATAAAATTGTGTAAATTTCCCCGAATCCAGCAGCTTTGCCTACGTGACATGCAAATAGTGCAACTCACGACCAACCTGCAGATATTGCAACTTGCAAAAAGTGCAAGTTAGAAAGTGTAGATGCTGACATGCAAAAACTGCAACTCACGACTTGCAGATATTGCAACTTGCACATTTTGCAAGTTGCAGAATTTGCAAGTCAGCGTTAAGCATGGGGTACGGTATCCCATCCCCCTGCTACCATATACACTGCCTGCATATCATATCCTGTGCGCACACAAGGGACTACGAAATCACCCTGCGCAGCATCATTCTCCTTAGAAAGTCCCTATTGCAGCAAGATGGAGCTCGCCAAGATGGGTGAGGCACGGAGCTAGAATCGTGCAGCAGCCGCAGCAGTTCTTCATCTTCATCCTCGCAGACATCAAGCCAGCCCAGGATCACTGTCCAGTCCCAGCTCCAGAACTTCCTCGACAGCACTATTGCCTGCGATGGTCAGTCTTTTGCATTTTGCATTTTACAAGTTGCAGAATTTGCAAGTTGCAGAATTTGCAAGTTGCAGAATTTGCAAGTTGCAGAATGTGCAACTTGCAGAATGTGCAAGTTGCAGAATGTGCAAGTTGCAGAATGTGCAACTAGCAGAAAGTGCATCTAGTTACAGACGTGATCAAGTTCTGGGCCGATGTCCCACCTGCCTTCACGCTCCTACAGCCCCTGGCCCTGGAGCTCCTGTCAACTCCTTCCTCAGGCGCAGCGGTTTCCCTCCGAACAGCCAACTGATTCAAAGCCTCGCATGACAGCTGCAGGTGGAACGAGTGTTCAGTTTCGCTGGTATCCTTGCCAATGGTCTCCGCAATCGCACTTCCAAGGATCTTTTGAATGCGGAGATCATGTTTGTTGTCAATAAAGATCGCGTTGCCAAGAAGTTTTTCTAAATCAGTCAGCCTCTTTCAGTTGTGCCCGGTTTTAGATGCCATTGTGAAAGACTAGGAGACTCTGTCATTTTCATCTCTACGTTGACTCTAGTACTTGCCAACATTGCCATTGTGGCTGAGTTTGTCTATCAGGCTTCTTATTGAGCATCAATTGCTTTTTATTCTGTCTCTGCATGCTTTCTCACGATGACTACATGTTAGGTCTTCAACTATGCTGATGAAAAAACAACGCAAGTTAGAATGACAAGTTGCCAAATCTGCAACATGCAAAAAGTGCAACATGCAAAAAGTGCAACATGCAAAAAGTGCAAGTCAAAATCATATTGTAATGTATAACGATTAAACAATATTGTACACAATACATATTCCATATTATATTGTATAAGGGCTGTTATGCAATATTTTAATTTTAATGTATCTATAACTTTTAGTACTGCCCATTTTAAATGTTAATGTGTAAATTTTTGAGACCAAAATGGGCCACACTGCACAGGAGCCGATGCACCAATGCTTGGAGGCAGGAGGAGCTCTGGCGCCCTAGGTACCCAAAACGCCGAGCCGCTAATGAAAATAGAAAATTCCCATCCAAACCGAAAAAATTTTTTTTAGAAAGGGCCAGTATAAAAAAGAATGTCTTCTTTCAAGTTTTGTCTTCTGACTGGGAGTTCCTCTCTATTTCAACTAATATATAATTTTTACGGCATGTTTTTGTTTGTGTTTTCCTACCACCTGAACCAAGAACAAGTATATGGCGCATAGCGCAATAGGTGACCGCGGAGCACACCACCTTCCAGCTTACAATATGAATGCATGAAATTTTGACCCTCCAAAGGGCAAGTCTATGGTTTCTCACCCATTTTCAAAAGTAAGCACAGATTTGGAATCGCTATATATGACTTGTGAACAAAAAAACTCAAGTCCTCTGTGCAATTCTGAGCCGTTCAGCTGTTACTGATTATTGATGCCATTGCTATGCATGAAAGTTTGTCACTCAAGAGGGTAAGTCTGTGGTTTCTCAACCAGTTTCAAAAGTAAGCACAGATTTGGAATCGCTATATATTACTTGTGAATAAAAAAACAAGTCTTCTGTGCAATTCTCAAGATTACAGGTGCTACAGCGCAAAAACTCTATATTGCAATTTTCAAGCTTTCCTACCCAAAAACGTAATGTTTCAAATGCACGGAACCCGGTTCCACCCCTCCAGATCTTCCTAAAATAGCATTACCTTTCAGGGAAAAAAAAGTTTGTCCAAATCCGTTGAGAATTCGCCCGTTCCCAGCATTTCCAGACACATTTGGCCTGGCGCGAGGGAGCGCAGCGACCGTCAGCGCCCAGGCCCTCTTTTCGACCCAGATGTCATAATTGAGGGTCAATGCTAAATCTTAAATTTGATAAGGTTCCAGCTGCCGCTGTGAGCAACCAATCCTTCTAATTCTTGTTGCATTGGAAAGAGCATGCACGAATTAGTCGAAACTCGCGAGAAAAGCCTCAAATTCTAAGTATTTTGTGGAGAAAATCAAAGAACAAGTTGCCGTCCGGACTCCTGCTGCCCTGCTGCTGCTGCTGCTGCTTCGCATCTGCTAATGAACGAGAGTAGGTATTCATTCGATCTCCCCCCTTTACTTGAACTCAGTGCTTAACTGCGCATATTTGCATGAAACTAATAAACTACTCCCTTAAACAAGTATAACTGGTACGATCGGCAAGCCAAACATCTACTACAAGACTAAAATGCTACAGCATGAGAAGCTTATGAATTTGCAATCATCAAAAAGAGAAAGACAAGTTGTAACACAATTCTAATTTATTTTGATTTGAATTGTGATAAATTTTTACATGTCCATTTGATTGACTTCGTCCACTGTCTAAAAACTCCACTGCTCATTCATAAGCAGGCGGCAATTTACGGCAGAAATCTTTCCTAAGTAGAGCAATCCAATTCGTTTTTATCTTCAATTTTTGCTTAACATTTGAATAATTTTCAAAGTATTATTTTTAAATATTTCTGGATAAATTTTCAAACCTTAAGTCTCAAAACGAAGAAATAAATGCCCCAATGCACAATAAAAATTGATCATATTTTGATTGTTTGCAAACGTGAATTTTACCTTTGCTTGTTTCAATTTTATTTCGTTATTGTTCATTTTTTACACTTAAAAGTTACACACCCATACACTGTTATTATATCTACAAAATTCAATAAATAATTTTCGACGATATTTATGGCATTTTATTGAATTTTTAGTTTTTTGTTATTTAATTTTTATTAATTTTTCGAAAGTTTTTGTGCTCTTTGTGCCAAAATTGCCGCCTGCTTATGAATGAGCAGTGGAGTTTTTAGACAGTGGACGAAGTCAATCAAATGGACATTTAAAAATTTATGACAATTCAAATCAAAATAAATTAGAATTGTGTTACAACTTGTCTTTCTCTTTTTGATGATTGCAAATTCATAAGCTTCTCATGCTGTAGCATTTTAGTCTTGTCAATATCTTGTTCATGTGGAAGGCATTTTTTAATTTTTCCACATTGAAAAGGCTACGAGTTCGCCACATGAACAAGGCTTTAAGTAAATGATGATTTACATTGAGGCACCTTAGGATTTATCTGGTCAATAAATGTTTTTACCCATTTTTTGTATGTTTTTGATGGGTGGCGGCTAAAAGTACCCTGGCTAAAAGTACCCCGGCTAAAAGTACCCCGGCGAAAAGTACCCACGGCTAAAAGTACCCACGGCTAAAAGTACCCACGGTGAAAAGTACCCACGGCTAAAAGTACCCACGGCTAAAAGTACCCATGGCTAAAAGTATCCCGAGCGAAAAGTATCCATTGCGTTTTTTGCTTATTTTTTGGGATTTTTGCCTAGGATACATTTTTAAGGTTGTTTTCATACTAAGTCATATGAAGCAAGACTATTTTTATTGAATGATTTATCCAAAATGTTCATCTTAGTCCACTACCATTGGTAATGCAAAAATTTTCTAGTTCACTTTTGTTTTATTTGAATTTCATTCTTTATCTAAAAACGTCATTTTCTCTTTTATTGATTTAAACGATGCCATATGCCAAATTTTGTACAATAATACCTGAACAAACCAACTTCAAAATAAAATTGGCGAAACTGGGAGGAACCATACTTGTAATTTTAATTCACTCAGCCCAGATAATTATTACTTGCTTTTTAAAAAATGAAATTGAAGATAATTTTAAAGGAAAACTATAGCTAAACCAATTGGGGATGCAGTGTCTAGAAAAAGTACCCAAGAAAACAAGGCCGAGTGAAAAATGAAAAAACTGTGATGGGTACTTTTCGCCGGGGTACTTTTAGTACTTTTAGCCATGGGTACTTTTAGCCGTGGGTACTTTTAGCCGTGGGTACTTTTCGCCGTGGGTACTTTTAGCCGTGGGTACTTTTAGCCGTGGGTACTTTTCGCCGGGGTACTTTTAGCCGGGGTACTTTTAGCCAGGGTACTTTTAGCCTAGAATTGTTTTTGATAGTTTTCTGAAATTAAAAGGCCTAAATCAAAATTTTACGATCTCCTTTCAAGCTTTCGATTGGTGCATATATGTCCATGGTTTCATCCAATATCCAAGGCGCTGAACCTCGGGACATGCAACCACCCAAAATCTTGATCACCCATTCATGACTAGGGACTAGGGAGCTGTCGCCACCTAGGACCATCATGGCGCTCAAGCTTGCCACCCTTAACGCATTAGAAATATGTAGAGTGACCTGAGCATCAATTTAAAGATGGGGAGGGGAACTTATTAAAGGAACTCGTAAAACTGCGCAGTTTGGCTTCATTGAAACATAGGCAAAGCGGGTAGAGCACAAACCTCGACAAAATGTCATCCATAAACCTGAATTGATTGGGAAATTTCTCCAGGGAACCTATGACAAAAATAACACCATTAGAAAGCTTAAACAATTTGCCAAAACACGTAATTCTTAAAATTTCGAATTTCATTTTGTTCTAAAATGGGAACACTTAAAAATTCGGAGATGTCCTTTTTTATGCAATTTTTTGCATGTTTTTTCAAAATTTCTAAAATACCAGGGCCAAAATCAAAAATTCACGATTTTTCTCATCGAGATCTCAACTAGAGCTTTCGATTGATATATATATATGTCCTAGGTTTCAACCTATACCCGAGGAGCTCAAACTCGGGACATGAAAGTCCAAAAAACTCGATCACCCATTCATAACTAAGGGCGCTGTCGCGCCCTAGGACTAGTGGAATCTGCTGCTTGGACAGTTGCATTTTGTTTTTGGCGCGCAGTTAAGTGTCTCTTTCCATGCGCGCCAAAAACAAAATGCAGATGTCGCAGCAGATTCCACTAGTAGTAGATGTATTTCCTTGACTTTTTGCTCGAGGCAATTACAAAATTTGGAGAAAAGAGACCACATTTGGCTTGCCGATCGTACCAGTTATTTCTTCCACTTTTAATATAGTATAAAATGTATAAATACAATTTTATATTGTTGGTTATGTATTATTTTTTTATAAATTAAGATATTATTGGATAAAAAATAAATAAATAATAAACTTTTTTTGAAAAATATAACGAAAAGCATATATTCGAAAATCAAAAATTCAATGCATATTTATTGGCAAACTAACATATTTTTGTGAAATATTTTTGTCATGATTTATACTTAGGGCAATCGATTATTGGGCGAAATCTTAACGTCATAAGAGAGCTTTAATTTTGGACTGCCGATGGTACTAGTTGTTTTCTCAACTTAAAATGTCCAAAATAAAAATGATTGTCTGAGAAGGATTCAAACTTCCCAGTTTCATCCAACTGCCCAAGCGCTTAGACCACTACACTACTGGTGCACATGCATCGCTGTTTGACTGAAGACATATGAATAATAAATAAATATATGAGGCCCATAAACCCGGGGAAGGGGGTTGGGGGGAAGAAATGAATACCTACACTCATTTCAAGAATAGATGCGGAGGAGAAGAAGGAGAAGGAGAAGGAGGAGTTCGGACAAATGGTTTTGAATAGTTTTCTCTTGTGTTCTGCCGTTTTTGGGCGATTTCTCGCGAGTTTTGGTCAATTCAATGATGCTCTTTCCAATGCAGAAAGAATCAGAACGATTGGACGTTTCTGTGAATCACAAAATCCTTATCAATTTTAAGATCTAGCAATAACCCCAGAAACGTACACCTGGGTCGAAAATATGGCGCAGAGTGCAATAGGTGACCGCGGAGCTCCCCCCTCCTCCACAACTTAATACCTTTAAGCAAAAAAAAAGTTTGTCCAAATCCGTTGAGAATTCGCCGTTTCTCAACATACCCCATTTTTCAAAATCTCTACCCAAAAAAGTAATGTTTTAAATGCTCCGGGATCATTTGCACCCCTCCAGATCTTCCTAAAATGTTATTACCTTTCAGCAAAAAAAAAGTTTGTCAAAATCCGTTGAGAATTTGCCATTTCTCAACATACCCCATTTTTCAAACTTTCTACCCAAAAAAGTAATGTTTCAAATGCTCCGGGACCAGTTCCACCCCTCCAGATCTTCCTAAAATGTTATTACCTTTCAGCAAAAAAAAAGTTTGTCCAAATCCATTGAGAATTCGCCATTTCTCAACATACCCCATTTTTCAAACTTTCTACCCAAAAAAGTAATGTTTCAAATGCTCCGGGACCAGTTCTACCCCTCCAGGTCTTCCTAAAATATTATTACCTTTCAGGGAAAAAAAAGTTTGTCAAAATCCGTTGAGAATTGAGCATTTTACAGCATACCCAAATTTTCAACCTTTCTACCCAAAAAAGTAATATTTCAAATGCTCGGAAACCAGTTCCACCCCTCCAGATCTTCCTAAAATAGCATTACCTTTCAGGAAAAAAAAAGTTTGTCAAGATCCGTTGAGAATTCGCCCGGGGCCAGCATTTCCAGATATATATCTTATATAATACGGGTGATGCCATTTTAGGAGGGGACCTTGGGAGGACTGGATTCACCAATTATCCTGGCACATGATAGCTCAATGAATAGGTCTTGGCGAGTTGTGCAAGTGATATTTTCTGCACTCTGCTCCGATAAAATTGAATACAAAAAATAATCAAAAATGTGTGCGATTTTGACATTTTTGGGGTATTTTTAACTTTGAAGCTTCATAGTTCCACGAGTTTTTAACTTTTTCTGTTGGATTTTTTTTTAAATTTTGGCTCAATGTTACTCCTTGCGATTATCAACAGTAGTTTTTGGCTTTTTACATCAGCTGAATTTTAAAAAAAAGTTGAGTAAAGCCAATTTTCGAGTTTTGGCCCTACTCAGTGAGCTGATGTTTCAAGATATTTATTAGTTAGGATATGCAAGTATTCAATGCAGAGGTTACTTTGACTGTATGCGAATAATTCAGTCAGTAATCCTTTTAGATTTGATGATCTGATCAGCAAAGATACCAATATTGGTGGAACTATAAATGCTGATCTTTGCTGAGCTGTAAAATTAATAACTATTCTGCTTATCACCACTCATTGGGTTCATTGAAAATTTGAAATTAAGAAAGGTGGCCGCGCAAAGCGCGGCCACTGACCCATATTACTAGTATATATATATATATATATATATATATATATATATATATATATATATATATATATATATATATATATATATATATATATATATATATATATATATATATATATATATATATATATATATATATATATATATTGGGCTGGCGCGAGCGAGCGTTAGCGAACTGTCAGCGCCCAGCCCCTCTTTTCGACCCAGGTGTATGTTTTTGGGGTTATTGCTAGATCTTAATTGCGTGGCCGAAGGCCGCCTGCCGCGGAGGGGAGGGCAGTCAGAGCTCCGTAGGCCGGAGGGCATGGGTGCGGAGGCCCCGGAGCATAGCCTAGCATGCAAAGCATGCTAGGCGAAGCGTAGGGGCCGTAGCACCCGTGCCCGGAGGCCGGAGGAGCTCTGGCGCCCTGCCCGAAGCGGCGGGCGGCCAAGGCCAGCTTAAGCAGTTACCCCATTTTTGTGTCCGTCTGTCCGCATATATATATATCTGGTACCATCGGCAAGCCGAAAGTAAAGCTCTTTTCTCCCAAAAATCGACTGCCCCGAGTATAAAGCCAAGGAAATTTTCCTACTACTAATGGAATCTGCTAGTGGGGCATTTGCATTTTGTTTTCGCGCGCAGTTCCATGACTCTTTTCATGCGCGCTCAAACAAAATACAGATGACACAGCAGATTCCATTAGTAGTTGGAAAATTTCCTTGGTTTTATACTCGGGGCAGTCGATTTTTGGGAGAAAAGAGCTTTACTTTCGGCTTGTCGATGGTACCAGATATTTCCTCAACTTTAAATATACGCAAATTAAATTATGCCAATTTATGTCCTTTTTTATTGTTGTTTATATGTTAGGTTTAATTTTTTTTAGATAAATAAATAAAACAAAATGATAAATAAATTAGTGAAATAAAATAAAAGTTTTGAAAATAAAATGAATGCAA
>JASANA010002303.1:0-32694 GCA_030248095.1 Ptycholaimellus sp. GST1_10
AATCGAAGATTCACAATTTCAGTAATAAGTAAGTTTTTATGCAGAACACAAAAACGGCCATAAAACTGATTTTTTATCCAATTTTACACAAATCCAAGAGCCTGATGTTTCAAAAACTGAAATGGAATTTTGAGCGTTTTCTCTGGTAATTTACTCTGATTTTGGACTTGGACCCCGGAAGGTAAACTATGACACTGAACATGTATCTTCATAAAATTGATTTTTTCCTAATTTTACACAAATTCAGGAGCTTCAGGAGCTTCAGGAGCATATCAAAGTTTACCTACTGGGCTCCAAAATCAGAACAAATTACCAGAGAAAACGCCCAAAAATCCATTTCAATTTTTGAAACATCGGGCTCCTGGCTCCTGGATAAAAGTGGAAAAAAAATTCAGTTTTATGGCCGGAATTGTGTTTTGCATAAAACCTTACCGATTGGGGTTCAAAGTCAAAGCAAATTACCAAAGGAAACGGCTAAAAATCAATTTTAGTTGTTGAAACATTAGGCTGCTGGATTTGGGCAAAATCGCAACAAAGTTTTAATTTTTGACCAGGTTCGTGTTCAGCATCAAAATTTACATAATGGGGCCAAATATTAGAGTCAATTTTCTAATAATAAACCCTACTCATTTTTTGGGCATTGAAACATTAGATAACTGGGTTATAATTTGAGAACAAATTATTTCCGCTGAGCTCCCAAAGCAGGCAAATAGGAGGCAATAAGAAGGCTCATCAAAAAAACCTTGCCTAAAATTCAAGGACCCTCCCATGGGTAGTTTCATGTCACCACCATATTGCCCTGCCCAAACCTGTCATTGCGAAAAGAAGAAAAAGTTAAACAGCAAGAGCACATGCTTAGTTCTGACGCCATTGAATGGTTTTAGTGCTGAGCAGGGTAAATATCCAAAGAAACTAGTCTAAAATAGGGTTTGATTGCATACTAAGACAAGCCCCCACAGGGGCCAACTTTTGGGACCCCCAGGGGGCCCAACTTTTGGGATCCCCAGGGGGTCCAGCTTTTGGGACCCCCAGGGGGGCCAACTTTTGGGACCCCCAGGGGGGCCTTCTAGGGGCCGCATACATGCCTCGAAACTGTGTAAACTTTTTAGTACGTCGAGGAAACCGAGGTTAGCGTCCATATTACACTTATTTGCGCACACTTTATTGGGCACTATTATTTTGCATGTTTGGCACGGCAATTTTATATTATTTATTTTTTGATATGGCGATAGGCAGGATAAAAGGCTAGTTTTCTTTAGAAAGGAGAACTATTCGTGAAATCCGAGCTGGATGCGGAAACTGAGAAGGACTACGAACTATTTCTGATGGTAGAGGACCGCGGAGGGGCCAGCGACAATGCCACCCTTCGCATTCGCCTCCTTGACTCCAATGACAACGGTTCCCCTTTCTTCTCACTCCGCTTGCCCGATTCAAAGCCTTTTTCAGTGCCGGAGTTCGAGCAGACAGAGTATGAGTGGCAGTTGGACGAGTCCATGCTGAAGGAGGGTGCAGGCACCGTTGTCGGCATCCTCAGCGCCATCGACAAGGACATCAGCGAGCCTAACAACCTTGTGCGCTCTTCACTTGCCCTTTTCTCCCTTCTTCATCCATTCAAATTGTTTGCAGATAGAGTACAGTGTGGATGAAGCCAGCATAGAGAAGGACTTCTTCCTGGTGAACCCAGAGAATGGAGAGGTGAGCATCGGGCAGGCTCTGCTTGCCTCCCCACTCCGCGAGTACTACACTTTCCGTCTGCGTGCTCGAGACCGTGGCAAACCGCCACTTCAGGTAGCCTCCTTCCAGATCTGGCAAGAGCTTGAAAGAGGAGATGATGGCAGAATATGGCAACGGTGATGATCTCCCTGTCGGACTCAGCGCCCGTCCTGCCCGCCTTCCCGCAGACGCAGTATGCTCGCGATGTTGACGAGAATGTGCCCGCGCCCAAGGACCTCATACGCGTCTACGCCACTCACCCCGGCGTTCGCACTGGTTGAAGCTTCACTCATTCTTTGCCGTCAATCCTCATTCGCTTGCCTTTGAAAGGTGAAGGACGGCTGGTGTACTCTTTGGAGCAGAACGACGAGGAGACCTTGTTCGACATTGATGAGGCCAGCGGTCTGGTGAGTCTGGTTGGCCAGCTGGATGCTGAAGTCTCGAAAGAGCATCGCCTCACCATCATCGCCTGCTTCCTGCCCAACGGGATGGAGCAGTCCGACCTCTGCTTCCAAGCCCCACTCATCATCCAGGTGCCGAAAACTCTTCGTCTTCGTCTAGATTAACTGGAGAGAGGCGTAGGTGAACGACGTGAACGACCATCGGCCAGTGTTCGAGCAGTCAGAGTACTTCGTCCGCCTCCCACTGGGCCTGGAGCCTGAGGCTGACGTTGTCCGAGTGGCTGCCCAGGATGCGGACTCCGGCGCCAACGGCCGCGTCGTCTACAGCCTTGCCCCCGGCCCCGACTCCGCCTACTTTGCCATCGACCTATTCTCTGGACAAGTTCCTACTTGCTCTGCTCAGCCAGCGGAAAAATGATTAGGGGTCGGTGGCAGGTGAAAGTGATGAAGTCGATAGAGAGCCCGATGGAGGTGGAGCTGCGGGTGAACGCCTACGACCAGGGCGTCCCCTCCCTCTCCGCCCAGACCCTCGTCCGCGTTCTCGTCAACGGCTCCAACCCCGCCGGCCCTGTCTTCACCCAGTTTCAGTACAGTGCTGAAGTAGCCATCTGACCATCATCCATCTGAGCCGAAGAAGAGAGAGGGCTAAAATGGAGGTGATGGAGAATGCAACGGTGGGGACGCCTGTGGTGGCTGTGATGGCCAGAGAGGCGGATGGAGATGCTGTCTCCTACGCCTTTGCCCTGGACGCTGTGACTAAGAAGCAGAGTCGCTTCTTCAGCCTCAATGCCACCACTGGCCTCATCACTCTCGCCCAACCGTTGCCCTAGGCCCTGCCTGCTTGCTTCTTCAGCATGCTTCTTCTGGTTGAGGCTGGACTATGGGCTGGAGCGTGAAATGAGTCTGGTGGTGATGGCATTGGATCGGGCAGGCTCGGACATCGGACGCAGTGTCTCCACCCTTGTCAACATCAAAGTTCTCGGTCTCAACCGCCACCCGCCCGTCTTCCAGCCTCTCCCCTCCAAAGTCTACCTCTCCAACTCCAAGCCCGCCGGTGCTCTCATCTTCAAGGTCCTGCATACTTCCGCCCAAATCATTCAGAGTAGAAGGTGGTTTATTCAGGTCTATGGCGGTGATGAGGACAGGGTGAACAACGGCGGACTTAGCTTCCGTCTGGAAGGATCTGAAAATGCACTTCGCTTCTTTCAACTCGTTGCTAAAAAGACTGACTTCACTCCTGAAACCATGCTGGACGGTTCCAGGAAGGAGATGAACTTCGTGTGCGAGAGCAGCCAGAGCAGGGCACCTACGAGCTGGACATCGTAGCCCAAGACTCCGAAATCCCGCCGCAAACTGCCCGCAGATCCGTCACCCTCAACGTTCTCACAGAGCGGTCTCTTTTCTTGTCCTACTTCTCCTTTCTCTCATCATGGGTTGGGTTGAGGGAAATGTTCCCAGTGTTTCCCCAGCTGAGCTACAACTTCCGTATCTCCAAGACCCAGTCTGCTTTCCCGCATTTCCTGCACCGTTTCAAAGCCGTGGTAGAGTCGGGCAGCGCCGTGCAATACTCATTCCTATCCACTCCTCCGCCTGCCTTCCTCATCGATCAGGACGCTGTAGCACAACCTTTTCCACTCCCTCAACTCGATTGAGGTGTCTGTGGTTGAGGGTGAGCTGTATGTGAAGGACGAAAGTGTGTGGGAGGCGTTCGCGGGGCAGGAGAGCATCTTCATCGTCATCAGGGCCACCAACACTGACGACGCCTCCTTCGTCTCTGACGTTGTGGTAAGCTCAGCTCTCCCAATAGCATCTGGGAAGAGAGAGTAAGTAGTTGGAATAATCAGGTGAAAATAGACGCATGGGATGAGGAGGGAACGGGAGAGCTTCGCTTCTCCAGCTCGCTCTACCGAACGTCCGTGGCGGAGAACGCAGCAGCGGGGACGCCACTCAACCTATACATTGCCGTGGAGCGACCAAAAGCCTACGCCCAGGTTCTTTTTTATCTGTCCGGTGTATGGGTTAATAAAAAAAAACTTTGAAGGTGACGTATTGGCTGGAGCCAGCGTCAGAGTTCCAGTTGAGTGAGGATGGGAGCCGCTTAGAAAATGTTCTTCCCGTGGATTTAGAGGCTTTGCCTGGTGTTTCTGCTGACGGTATTTACCGAGCTACGGTTACATTTTCATACCATCACCTGTTTCTATAAAAAAATTCATGGCGGTTTCATTCTGAATCCGTTTTGCTGAAATCAAATCGACAAACTTGCTGAAAAACAAAATTTAAAAAGAAATACCACGAATTCGACAAAAATTACAATTATTTGTCCTACAATTCTTTACCTCACAATTATTTACCTTACCTTGCATTTTTTCAATTCTTTGAAAACTGCACAATATTTAATGTTTTTCACACCCGCTGGGGCACCAAAACGTTTTTAGTCGTGGATAATGCAAATGAAAATAATGGAATTTTAACGTTAATAAATTTGAGATCTATGCTAGCGATGGGAGCAGAGTAACAAGCTCGGCACTAGAAATACGGATCGAGGATGAGAACGAGTTTTCGCCAGTTTTTGCTGAGTCTCCCATCATCATTCACATACCAGAGGATATCCAGCCCAATCAAATCATTGCTCAAATTAAGGTCATTATTTGCTTCTAAAGAATGAAAGCAGTTCATTATTTACCCTTTTTGAGGCGGAAGATAGAGACTTTAGTGACCGCAACGACCTTTCCTACCAAATTCTCAATGGTTCATTCATCCACGAAGGTACCTGCACTGCACTTACTAAACTAGGGACCGCTTATAGGAACGGGACTAGAATTTGTGGAACTCGAACGCAACGGGATGCTTCTGAAATCCGCTGAACCTCCCTTTGACAATGAGGCTGAAACTTCTGTCCGTTTCTTTGTCCAAGCCAGCGACTCTGGTGGCAATTCCGTAAGCCCCCCAAGCATTCAAAAAAGATGTGAAATATGGATAACTGGCTGCTTGAGGCGGAGGTGGAAGTGGAAATTCGCCTGCTGGACGCCAACGACAACGCACCCGTCTTCGAGAACGCCCATCCCATCTGGAGGATCAGCGAGGGCATCACTGGTCCTTTCACCAATCCTCATCCCAATCCCACCACTCAACTGCCCCAGTTGCAGGCCAGGGTTCCAAGCTGCTGCTGAGAGCGGCAGATGCGGACGAAGTGGGCCCAAACTCCGCCGTCTCCTTCAGCCTCCTCCAGGCGGACCAGAGCCTTTTCTATCTCCAGGACAACTCCAACAATACCGTCCACTCTTTCTACCCCACTTCTTGCCCTATTAAAGACCAATCAATTGTAGGCAACGCTGGAACTGATTGGGGAGCTAGATACGGAGCAGAAGTCCAGTCACATGCTCAGCATTCAGGCCTCTGACAAAGGAGCCCCACCGCAGATTTCCGTCGCCACAGTTCGCTTGCTCCAAAAGCCTTCTTATGGGCGCCGCATAAATGTGAGGCTAGGTGGAAGTGGTGGTGGTGAATGCCAACGACAACGCCCCGCACTTCACAGAGCGCTGGTTGAACCTGGAAGAGCCGGGCGTCCCTGTGGATCTCCCCCTTCACTTCACCATCGCCACCCTCCGAGCCATCGACCCAGACCCCGCCACCAACCTCACCTATGCCATCCTAAATGACCCTTCTGGTACCCTTCGCTCCTCTCTACCAACTGACAACCTAACCCCGACCCCTGATGGACAGGAGGTCTATTCGGTGTGGACAGGGACAGTGGGGCCCTGAAACTGGCCCGGCGCCCGCCCAGGGAAAATGCCACCTACCTTCTTACTGTCAGCGTGACAGACGGCCGCTTCACCGACTATGTTTCTGCCCCTTCACTGTCCTCTGTACTAGCTGAGAATTGGGACTTGGCAGGCCAACGTGTCGGTTGGATTGTTTGTGCGCGACGGCTCTTCATCCGGCAGCACCAATCGCCCGCCGCAATTCAGCCAATCCGTCTACCGATTCCAGTGCCTTTATCGGGCAACAGGTGCGGAAAGGGGAGGGCCAGTGGTTTGAAGAGTGGAAGAAGGCGTGAGCGATGTGGCAGTGGGTCGAATAAGCGCCTGGGACCCGGACGAGGACTTCCTGTCCTACTTCATTCACTCCCCAGACTATGAACAGCTCTTTGCCCTCAATGAGGCAAGCTAATTTTTAATCACCTATCCTACCCCAAATAGGGTGAAATTGAGAGCGGACACGTCTGGCTGCTGCAAGGCCTGAGCTGGCAGCGCGACCTGCCGAGAGAGCGTTTCCTAGTTGGCGTGGAGGACAGTGGAGAGCCTCCACTCACTGCCTACGCTGATGTTCACTTTGCCGCCATGGACTCCTGTGGATGGAGGGAGGAATCTTGGTGATGCAGGTGGTGGTGGAGATAGTGGACGGCAACAATCATGCGCCGGTGTTCCGCGGCGCCAGCGTGGGGCCGCAAGGCCAGCTGCGTCTGCCCTCCGTCCTCCTTCAATCGCCAAACATCGGCGCCCGCATACCCATTGTATGATTATATTGCTGGACTCTTCTGGGAAAAGTGATATCCTCTTTTGTGCAGGACCTGAGAGCGGAGGATGAGGACAGCTCAGATGACCTGCGCTACTATTTGGAAGGTCGCGATGCAGCCTGCTTCAACATTGACCAGGCTAAAGCCACGCTATTCATCACATGCCAGCCTGACTACGAACAGCAGCCGTATCAAATCACGGTGCCCTATTTTCTTCAATTACCTGAAATGAGCCTTATGCTCAGCTTGGGAAAGGTGGTGGCGGCCGATGAGAGTGGAGAGGGCAACGAGGCCAGGGCTGAGCTGACTGTCTATCTGCCCTCCTCCAGCCTTGCCCCATCCACACCATCCTGCAATCTTTCCTTCCCCTCTCCAGGTCCTTGATTGGGTATTATCTGTCGACCTGGAGAGAAAAAGGGATAAGGATGATTTCAGAATTAGAACTGGTGCTCCCTGAATGGCAGCCGGTGGATGTGGCAGTGTACCGGCCTAGTGTCCAAATGTCCGCCAACTGCTCGCCGGCAGCGCTTCGCCTCAGCCTCTCAGAAGCTGGCTCTCAACTCTTAGTCGTGGACGGAGCCCGCCTACTCCTTCAAGACTTCCCTTCCAATATCACCACCACTCAGCTGGTCCCAGTCCAGCTTGAGGCCAGCATCGGCGATGAGGAAGTCACGCAGACGCTCAACCTACGCCTCATTCCCAGCTCCGACCAGGCAAGCCCATCTGCGCTTTCTTCTTTCGTTTTTTGTAAAAAAAAAAGAATATGGGAATATACGAGAAAATTTTGTAGAGTTTTATGTAAAATGAAGGAAAGCTGGGTGCAGGAGCGAGAGTTGTTGGGAGAGCCTGAGTACCGCTGGATGGTATCGGAGGACGCAGAGGTGGGGGCGAAGCTGGGGAAGGTGGAGGCGTTGAGGTCGGAGGCAGTGGTGCGTGTGGTGGGGCCGAGTAGCTTTAGCCTACTGGACGACGGCCAGCTAGCAGTGGCGGAGAAACTGGACGCAGACGGGAGCATGGAGCGTCTGCAAAGCCTCGTCCTCCAGGCGACCCTCGGCGACGTTGTCGAATACTCCATTGTACCTCTGATTCTCTTTTCCTGCCTTCTGATCAGGGCGTGTTGGCCTAGGTGGTGGTGGAAGTGGAGGATGTGAACGACAACGCGCCCAGCTTTGGCGCAAACAGCGAGGAGGTGACAATTTTGGAGGCCCAATACCCCGGCAACTCCTACGTCGCAACCATTCGTGCCAGCGATCCCGACGCAGGTCTCTTTATTTAGCAGCTAGAGGGCCATGCTTCCTTCCAGCAACAAAGAAGTCTAAGGAGAGAATGGGGCTTTCACTCTGCGCATGGAAAGCGAAGAGGCGATGCCGTTCATTCTGGAGCCAGACGGGCGATTGCTGGTCTTTGGCGATATTGACCGAGAAGCGATGCCCAGCTACAACTTCACCGTCATCGTAACACTTCCTTGCTCTCTCTCGCGATGGAGAGAAGAGAAAAGACGATGGCTTGGAGGCGGAGGATGGAGGTGGACTGACGTCGCGGCAGGCAGTGCAAGTGTTGGTGGCGGACGTGAATGACAACGTGCCAGAGTGGCTGGAGCAACCGGTGGTGGTCAGCTTTCGGGAGGAAACAAGACCCGGTATCCTTGTCACCAAGGTTCCTCCTGTCCCTGACCCCCAATTTCTGATTGACGCCAAAACGGGGCTGGCAGGTGGAAGCACGAGACGCAGACTCTGGATCCTTCGGCCAGGTCACCTATCGACTGCTCAACAATCAATCCATCTTCGCCATCGACGAAGGTAGCCTTTTTGAGGGAGATGTGTTGGTGTATGAAATGAGAAGGTGCAGAAGGGCGGATCACAACGAAGCGTGGAGTGTCCATGGAGGAGGCGGAGGTGTACAAGCTCTCAGTGCTCGCTGAGGATCGAGGGAAGCCTCCGCGATGGAACGAGCTGCTCGTACTAATTTTCCTTTTTCCAGTATCCCTACGAATTGAAGATGGTTTGCAGGTGACGGTGGAAGTGATAGCCGCGGACCAAGAGGGGCCCAAATTCCGCCTTTCCAGTCAAAACCTCAGCCTGCCCACGGACCTGAAACCTGGCTCGGATTTCCATCAAGTTGATGATTGCTGACTGGGGGGTATGGATATAGCTAAGAAGAGATTTGACTGTAGGTAACTGCTGGACTGCCTCCACTCATCTACAGTCTTTACGGCAGTGATGCATTCTCCATCGACCCTAACAGTGGACGCATACGACTTCTTCGATCTCTCACCCCGTACCCTCACTCCCTTATAACCTCTGGAAGCAGCAGAAACCTTCGTTTCACAGAGCTGAGAGGGCAAGCGGCCTCGTGGAGCTCGTCGTCACCGCCACGCACCCAGACACCGGCGCCAGTGACTCTATCAATGTTCACCCAACCTCAAGCCTTTAGGGCCTGTTCAAAGCTGTTTTCTGCTGTCAGGTGAACTTGAAAGTGGAGCCGGTAGAGGTGGAGGTGGTGACGCTGGCGCGGCCGTTGGTGCCACCGGAGGTGAGGCCGCCGGTGAGTGGGAAGCTGTTCCCGCGGCGTGAGTATTGGGCACGGCTGGCGGAGAACTCCCCGCCCTCCCTCGTCCTTGACCTCGACTCTATTCCCGAGGCGGACGGCCGCCCTGTCCGCTATCACCTTCTCAGCGGCAGCACCGGTTCACTCCACTCAAAGGCCTAGCAAATGACAGTGAAGGTTGATTGATTGGTGCAGACGAGTTCGAGTTCAGATCGGAGGGCCAGCTGTGGAGTCGACGCTCGCTGGATCGGGAGAAACGGAGTCTCTACATCCTCAGAGTCAGCGCCAGTTTAGACAATGCCACTAGGACGCGACGGCAGGCACCTCGCGTCATTGGACTCACCAGTCTTCCTTTGAGCTCGAAATTGTATCAGTGTTTGTACACCTGTCATTTGCAGATATCTTGACCCTGAACGAGGACGAGTGTGTGGTGGTAGTGAATGTGACGGACGAGAACGACAACGCCCCCTTCATCCACAAAGCCCCACTCATACTTACCATCCCGCCCAATACCAACATCGGCGACTACATCACCACCATTCAGGTTTTCTACCCTCTGAAGCCGTTTCAATTTATTACTCGCTAACTCACCAACTCCGTAGTTTATAGGAGAACATCAACTCTCGAGGGTTAAGAATTAGCGAGTTAACCAGCCCGCGAGATTTTGCTGTTCAAATTAAGCTGGCGGGCTGAGTTAGAGGGTTGAATTGGCGAGTTAGTCCAACTCTGCCTTTTTCAGTCCGAATTTTCCACTAGACATGTATGGATTTGGAAAATAGCAGAAGCAAAGCAGAGGAAGTTCTTTAAATGTGTCGTTTTCCTCTAAGAAAAAGAGGTGGCAATCCAATCAGTTGGCAATCCAGTCCGGTGTCCATCCAGTCCGTGGTTGAAGCTGCGATACATGCGGGGGACTAACATTATTCTCCGTTTTGATTGCTGTCCCCAAATATTGGGCATGGGAAAGGGAAAGAGGACGGGTAAAGGGAAGGGGAAGAAAAAAAATTAATCTTGCCTCTTCCCATGCGCATCGCCGCAGGGCAGCGACGGAACGTTGAGACATAAGAGCTGCGACCGCAACTCAGTGTCGCCAACGATGGCCCGAGCAAACATCGCGTGCAAAGGGAAAAAAAGAAAAATGAAGATGGATATTGGAGGGTAAATGAAGGGGGATGGCATGGGGAAAGGAAAAGAGAACGGGTAAAGGGAAGGGGAATGAAAAAAAGTAATCTTGCCTCTTCCCGTGCGCATCGCCGCGGGGCAGCGACGGAACGTTGAGATATAGAGGAGGCGACCGCAACCTAGTATCGCCAACGCTGGCCCGAGCAAACATCGCGTGCAAGGGGTTGAGGCAAGAGGGGGACGCTTAAAGTACCAACCCCAAAGGCACCACTAATCCAGCACTCGTATTTCTGAGATCCAGGAACCCGGTGGCCGGCCCTTCACGCATACTTGAGTGTAATTTAGCTTTACTCGCCAATTGACCTCAGTTGCAACTCATCTATATAGATTGCTTTACCTGGGAAACATCACAATCTTGGGTAACTAAGATATAATTGCGCAATTCTTAACTGTGTGATTATACATACATTTTATAAGACAGGCAAACCTGCGGCCAGCAGCCTGAAGCCGACCAGCAGCCTCTGTGCCTGTGTCTGCTTCCCATGTAATCAGTGTGTCCAGAAGTTCGCAACCAGATCCTAGGGCTCGCATCGACAAAAAGCGAACGCGTAACCGCGCGCGCGAAGGCCGGCGGGGGGGGGGGGGCCGAAGCCCCAGACGGGGAGGACATGCGGAGACGTATAACCAGGGAATACCGCCGGAGGCGCGCCACGAGCCGCAGCCCGACCGCCCCGCCCGCGCCGGCGACAGCGCCCGCCCCTTCCTAGTTATGAATGGGTGATCGAGTTTTTGTGTGGTTGCCTGTGACGGGGTTCAGCGCCTTGGATATTGGATAAAACCATAGACATATATACACCAATCGAAAGCTTGGAGTGAGATCTCGAGGGCGAAAATCGTGACATCTTGATTTTGGAAATTTAGGAAATTTTAAAAAACTTGCAAAAAATGACAAATATGAACCAAAAAAAAAAAAAAAAAAAAAAAAATAAAAAAAAAAAAAAAAAAAAAACTGCGCAGTTTTATATAAACTGATGCGCAGGTTAGCTTGCATGGAATAGGTTTATGCTTTATGGAGTCTTAGAAGGCAACAGCGCCCTCGAATGGGCAATCAAGATTTAGGTGGTTGTTTGTAAATTAACAGCCTAAGTTAAAGATGGTCACACCTGCAAATTTCGAAGTATTTTCCTGAATGGTAATAATAAAATTGAATGCAAGAAACATGAATGATGGGCTTTTCGCCATTGAATGCATTGAAGCCTTGTTAATGTGGGAAGTAAATATGTTTTCCACATGGCCAAGATCTAGACAAGACTAAAAATGCTACAGCATGAGCATCTTATGAATGGGCAACCATCAAAAAGATCTAGACAAGGTGTAGCAAAATCGTGATTAATTTTGATTGTTGTAATCATGAACCCCCCCCCCATTTTAAGCCAAAAGCCTTCCCATTTTCCTCCTTACCCACTCCCCCCATTAATAAAAAGGTATGTTATGTAGACTAAATATGCTGTAAAATTATTTTGAACAGATCAAACCTCCCGACTTATCCAACACGCCAACTCGATAGTTATTTTGAATAGGATCTGGCGAGTTTAGGGTTATCGTCTCAGCTTACTCACCAACTCCCAACTCAACTCTCAACTCAACTCTCAACTTAAGCAAAATAAATAGAAATGCCCTCTGGACAGTCAGAGAGTAAGTAGTGAAATATTGTTTGATGTCAGGCTGACGACAACGACTCCTCGAGTCAAGTGCTGCTGAGCCTGGGCGGGGCGGATGCGGCACTGTTCAGTCTGGATCCAGCCAACGGAGTGCTGGCGGCCGGGGCTGACCTGAGCCAGGCTTCTCAGAGCATCTTCCGCTTAGTGGCCAGCGCCACTGACGGGGTCTTCACCAGCGATGCTCCTATCACCGTCCATTTCTTTTTTCACCTCCCTTCTAGCAGAAATAATGGGGCATTGCTGTTGAGGTGCACAAGCTGACAGCGAGTGAGATGGCCATCGTGGTGAGCGGGGCCAGACCGGAGCTGGTGAAAGCCAACGAGGCCAAGCTGGAGGCCCATCTCTCCAAGGAGACTGGCCTAAGCGTCCATGTCTCTGGCATCTTCCAGCACAACGACGCCGACGGACGCATCGACCCATCCAGGTTCAAAACTGCTCTGCTCTCAAACACTCCACGGCCTGATGTGTCCCATAGGTCGGATGTCTTCGTGTATGCCGTGGACGAAGAGGGCACACCAGTCTCCAGCACCAAGCTGAGAACGTAAGCTAACACTGTTCAGATTGAATAAGAGAGCTAAAGCAAGAGGCGTGGTTGAGGAAAGTGGAAGAGTCTTTGGGCAGTCTGCGACAGCCGCTGCAGAACCTAGCACTGGAATCGGTGCGGGAGGCAGGGACAGGCGGGGAAGTGATCGGGGTAGCAGAGCTCATCCTCATCGTCATCTCCATCCTCATCATCCTCTCAGTCTTCCTCGCCACCTGCTTCCTCATCCGCTGGTGGCATCGGTCCCTTCTTATTCTCTCCAAGGGTGAATGAGAGAGAGAAAGAGAGGAAGTTTGAAGGAAGGAGAAGGAGCGTGTAGCCAGTGAGTACATGGTGGACAGCCGTTCCTCGGGTCCGCGGCCATTCGACGTGGAGACGTTGGACAGGAAGACGGCCAATGCTCTCCTCATGCAAAGCCCCCATCCCACTGGCGCTTGCCCCCTGCAGCAGCCAGCCTATGGGTTCCCTTTCACTTTTCACCCAACTCTCATTCATCACATCATCTTGCCCCTATTCTTAGCACCGTGTCTGGACACTCTAGGCCGGAGGAAGGAAGTAGAGACACTTCTCGCAACTCTGTTGCCTCCAGGTTATTGTGGATTTCATACTCTTCAATGTTTAGATAATAATTTTAAGCGGATGGCAAAAAGGGGTAAGTTTTTCGCATAGTGAGGTTTTAATATTTGTCATGCCATTTTCGTTTTTTGCTGTTTTCGAAACTCCAGTTTCAACCTTATATCATTCAATTTGCAGACCATACCTTTACTATAAAAACAGCATCTACGACCGGACTTCCAACCTTTATTCTTAATCTCTGTGCTTTAATTATTCATCGGTATTTTGTTTTCCATTCCGCTCCTTGTTTCTGAATTTTGCCAGAGCTCAATGCTTCACTTGTGCCTACGAACTCTTAGGGCCAATCATTTTCGCATAGTTCTTCTCCTGTTTAAACCCGGCAGCAGCTAGTTTTCCCGTGTCTATGCAAAGCGATACTAATGAATGTTTGAAAAAATGGTTTTTGACTTCGTGAATAGCTAAATTCCCATGTCATGGTGGCTGTGACCAATCATGCAACATTCTGCCATTTGCTTCATGCATTGTATTTGATGTTATCAATATGGTCGAATAAAAGTGATATTCCATAAGTTATGCCTTCTAAATATAATCGCGCGAATCAACAGCAATGTTTTTGGCCTTTGCTGTTTTTGGCCAAAGCGAAAAAGATTCATTCAGATCAATGAAACTCAAATAAGTGAGATGAGGGATATTCATTATGAAATTGGTTGCTAAATCGGATCGATAGAAATGAAATATAATAAGCCGAAAAAAAAGTGATAAATGATAGGAATGAAGTGAGTGAGAAAGCAAATGAAAAGGGAATGCTATGCTTGAGCAGGGTTGGACGGGTGACATTTGGGACAGAAGTAGAATACGTGGCGGGCGTGCTCGAAGCGGCAGTTGAACCAATCCTCGCAGCGCGGCTTCATACAGCGGCCGTGGCGGAAGTGACACTTGTAGGCAGACTTCTTACAGCGCCCATCCACCACTCCCCTGCCAACATCAGCCATAAGCCCGAGCCAAAGAGGATAGGCTAAGAGCATGGACTAACTTGCACCTCTTGTACTTGATGTGCGGGCAGTGAATGGGCCGCGGCCGCAGGTCGTCAGGGCGTAGCTTCCCAGGACATATGAGACAGGTCATCTCGTACTGCTGATGGTAGAAGGGGCAGTCGTTGCCGCGGAAGTGCTGACAGGTGGCCGGGCGGGGACAGGGTGGGTGGCGACGGGGACAGCCTCTGCCTTCGCAGGCCGGGAACCGGTTGCAGCTGCGGAGATTGTGCTTGCACCGAGGCGCTTCCTCCAGGCCTCGGCGGACGCCAAGCAAAGTAGGAGTGCGAAGGACGCCCTTCTTAGCTGAGGAGGAGCTGGAGGAGGTTTTTGCTGGGGCCTCTTGACGGTGAGAGCGACCACTGGTGCTGTCTGACTTGCGGCGGTGGGGTTGGCCAGAGCTTGCGCTTTTGGGCTCGGAGCGTAGCAGATGGGCTCGCTTCTTTTGCGCGCTTGCCTTGCTTGGCTTCGGCTTCACTTGACTGGATGCTTTGGCGTGGTGGGGCTCGGAGTGAAGGGTGTTGGGTGGGAGGAGGCGAAGTTGTTGAGGCTGGTAGGAGTGGCCTTGGTCGCTGAGGCGTTTGAGGAGGACAAACTCCACCGGGTGACTGGACAGCTGGTGCAAGTAGAGCTGCTGGCCAGTTTTCTTTCGGACATTACAGAAGCAGCAGCTTTCTTCTTCGCTCATCTTTCACCTTTTACGATTCCTTGTTAATTGTGTCTATCTCTCTATCCCTTTCTTTATGCCAGAACTGCGCAAAAAAAGCCAGCTGCGCGTCATGTGAAACAACACATTGCATTGAGCAGATGAAATTATACGTCCGCAAAAACCAAACAGCAGACGATTGAAAACGGGTAAAGAAATGCCATTGATATAAATCAGCTGTCTTTCTGATTTATGATGCTGACGAGTTCCTCGAAATTGGCCAGCTTTGTGTCCGTACACTTAGCCAGCGTATTGCACTGCAATCAAACATGAACCTCTCAAAACGGGATAGAATAATACAAAAACAGAGGAGAACCTTATCCTGAAGTATGCGAGAGTAGTGAGCGAACTGAACGAGCCAATCTTCCTTCTTGACCTCCATCCGTTTGATCTCCTCTCGCACCTAGTTCATTCTTTATTGCCCTTGCTTTGTAAGTCACAAAAAAACCTTGTCCATTTCGCAGTTGATTTCTTCCATGTCTGCACCGCCAACACTAGTACTATGACAGTCTCGTATTTGCCTAAATCACACGCTTGGCTCAGAATAATCGAAATAAAACATTATGATACTGAGCCAAATCCAGTGAGGAAATAAAAGATAGCATAAAGCTTTAGTCAGAAGGGAATAAGGGATAGGAACCTCTCGATGGATGCCTTTTTGTCCTCGAGAGTAGAGCGTTCGCGCTCCCACTGGCGTTTGGCCTCTTCTAGACTTGCGCAGAGACCGGACAAACGGGCCTGCTCCCGATTCAGATTGCCCTCCAGCTCTGCCAACGTCGCTTTCGACCCGTTCACTGCGTCCACGCTCGCGTTCGTTTCCTTTGTCAGAGCCCCCATTTCTGCCTGCAAATTGTTTTCATCCAGCGTAAATTTTAAGAAAACATTTTCATGAACGAAACGTTTCAAAAATTATATGTTAAGAAATGATGAGTCTATTTCCATACATTTTATATATTTTACAACTTTGCTAAAGCAATGTAGGTTCAATAGGGCACTAATTGTAATGGTTGGTTTAGCTTATAAATATTTTCGATTTAAAAATACGCATATGTGGGTATTATTTTTTCCACAAACTTTGTGATGAAATATAAAAGAATATGAAAACCTGAGCTTCGTATCCTTGCTGTAGGAGTTTGGCAAAGTTGGCGAGGACGAGTTCCACCTCGCTCATGTCCTGCTGTCGACGAGCGTGGTCTGCCAAGTGATTCTGGCTCTCCACACGCTCCTTCTGCTTCTGCTTCAGTGAGTCTTCCAGCTCTGGCAATCTATCATTTCACAAGACGGAGGAGCAAGATTGATCTGAGGCCACCTTGGATTTGCTGATGAAGCTTGTCGGGGTTGCGAACGATTCGGCGACTCAGCGTTTCGTTCTTAGAGCGCAGCTCAGACACCTCGTGACTTACACCCGCATATCGTGCCTTCAGATATTGCATCTCTCTCTTAGGTTTCTTTTGAGTCCTATGAAGCGCTAATTGTTACTGTACGCTAACTACATAATGGATGACTGGAAAATTTGAGGAAGCAAAAACCTCCAGCTCTTCTTTGCGGGATTCTTCCTTGTCCGTATCTGTCTCCATGGCCTAAAGTAAGTTGAAGTGTTGAAAGAGGAAGTTAGAGAAGGGTGGGGGGAAGGCAGTACCTTGATGCTGGCATTGAGCTGAGCCTCTTGGGCCATGATCTGGTCGCGCTTGCGGCGCAGGGGCTCGAAGACCTGGGCCCGCTTCACCTGCTCCGCCTCCTCCCGCCCCAGACGAGCCTCCAACTCCACCAGCAGCCGGTTCTTCTCCGCCAGCACCTCGTCCCGACGACCCTCAATCACCCCTTGCCTAGGCCCCTATCCTATCCTCTCCTCCCTCCACTCACCCGCTCCTCCATGAGACTCTGAACGTACTCCGCCTTCTCGTCCTTGGCCTGGGCGAGGGGGAGGAGGACGGAGAGGATGCGGCGGGTGGAGGCCGCGCTGGGGCGGATCAGGTCCGTGATCGTCAGCTCCTCCTCGAACTCCCCCAGCACACTCGCCCTGACAATCTCCTTCTCTACTCCACTCTTCTTGACTTCTCAATCTTAGCAAGGGACAAACAAGGCGGCGCAGAGCATGATTTTGCGCTGCGCTGAACTGTAGACCTCCGGATTGTCGCCAGAGGCCTGGCTAAGCGGGACCTACATTTCCTGGCTATTTTGCGCCCTACAGGCTAGGATAAGAATGTGATGGGGAACCATATCCAGACGATGCGGGTCCGTGTCACAGATCTTGGCCAGGAGGACGCGATAGATTTCACACACCGTCTGTGCCTGCCATTCCAGCCCACTCATCCTACAGTCTCTTTGGGAGGATAAAAAGGGGATAAACGGTGGGCTTGCGAATGTCGGCCTCCTCGACGATGAGGTTGGGGCAAGTGTGGCGAAGGGCTTCCAAGATGCTGCGTGGATCCATGGCCTCGGCCGCCTCCTGAGCAAAGCCCTCCATTGCGTCTGGGATACTATGGACTGAGAATGAGAGGACTGACAGTCGCTTGCTGAGGATTCCTCAGGCTCCGGGAGAATGTTTAGACTGGAACTGGGTTGGAGTGCGGCTGAGGTTGTGCATTGCATTGCGGAAGCGGGGGAGGAATCTGCGCGTACTTTGAACCTTGGCGGGTGCTCAGGTTCCCCAGCGCCTATTCAAATTCTCCTTTTCTCACTTGTATTTCTTTGTTTTTTTAAATTTGTCATTTTGAACCACTTTAAATGAAACAACATTAGCAAATTTACTAAAAACCATGTAAGTCCAAAGAATAATGGTCTTGCTTTCCGGTATCTTCTTGCCTCTTTTTTGCTTCCAAAACCCTTCTTTCGAAAAATTTATTGGGAAAAGGACATGACACAAGCTCTCAAAAAGTTTTTCATTCAAAACCATTAAAAAAGAGAATGCCCTAGAAAAAATTGGGTTTTTCACAAAACATGTATTTAAACTGATTGGGGCAAAGAAGAAGATTTAAAATTGAACCCCGTTTACAATGAACCAGTGGCACCAGATAAGATTCTGCTAACCAGAGTCTGTTAATTGATATAAAGTAAAAATTAAAGACTCAAACAGTAAACTGTTTTTCATTTGGTCACATTCACATGCTTAGAAATTGCCCTGAGAGTATGTGCAAACAAGTGGCGTGCTAGCTTTATAAGAGGTCCTGATTTCCCAGCCAAAAATGAGAAAAGCAAACAGGAAGAGCAGGGGCTTGTGTGACTTTAACGCAGTGCAAGCGTGGACTACGCATTCTGCTTTAGCACTTGGCGAGAGGCGATGGAGGAGAAAACTGGCCTAGATGGCGAAGCTTGGACGGAGAATGAAGCGGAGGAGCCGCTGCTCCCGCGCACCTTCAAGCAGGCCAAACCCATGCCCAGCAGATTCAAACTGTCGCTCTAGTTGCAATTGTCGCGCTCTCATTTACTTGGGCCTTGCAGAATGCAGCGGGCTTTGTCCAAGAGTCTGGCACGCTCCAAAACCGCCTCGCAGGATCTCTTTCATGGCTTGTCTCTTGCTGTTTTTGAAGAATTAGGTTGTGAATTGAGAATACTAGAGATAAATGTTGAAAGGTGTGGATGGAAGAGGGATGGTAGAGGGAGCAGTGGAAGAGGGTGGGGAGGTGGAGACGGAGGAGGGCGGGAGTGATCAGAGTTTGGCCAACGTGGTACAATGGGCGAGGGCCAGCGACCAGGCCGTCCCGGCCAATCCCTACAATGAGCGCTACAGCTCAGGTCTTCCAGCTTCATCCCCATCCCCCTAAAGACAATCATGGGAGGGAGGAATTTGGAGGACTGGAGAAGAAGGAGTGGCAGGTGTCCTTCTCCATCCTGGAGGGTCGCTTCTCCGGCTCTGCTCTCAACCCCTGCGTTGCCATCTCCATCGGCTCCCAGAAGACGCAAACCAGCGTCAAGTACGACACACAGAGTCCTGAATGGAACGAGGCAATCCACGCCTTTTTAACGAGCCTACTTACTCTGCACTTTGCAGTACGGGGTTTTCGATTTCAAGCTGGTACCCTGCGTCTTTCTAGATCAGCTCATTACCATCAAAGTTTGGGAGCATAACAAAGTATTTCGTCTGATGAATCTGCGTTGAAGGTGAACAACGCCAAAAGTGTCATGCCTACACAGGAAGTTTTCGGTTCCTTCAGCATGGATGTGGCTACGGTGTATGCTCAGCCAGGTTGTTTTCTCTTTTCACAAAAAAGACCTTCAAGACATAATTCTTTGAGGCCAACAGTTCTACCGCAAATGGGCCGTTCTAACTGATCCCAAAGATCTACAGGCCGGCCCCAAAGTAGCAATTGACTTCATCTGAACATAAAGAACAGTGAAGAATTGAGTTTGAGGGCTACCTAAAAATCAGCCTAGCCGTTATCGGAGCAGGGGAACCGGCACTGGAGCCCATTCGTTCCTCTTTGGAGGATGAAGACGAGGCCAACATTGAAGCGTAGCTTCCCGATTTCCCTATCCTTGCTAAATGCAGTGAATGAATAAATTGGGAGGAATCTGCTGCTACCGGCTGGGCACCCGTCGGTCTTGCCGCAGGCAGCCAGCTTCATCCTGCGCATCGGGGAGGTGGAGGGAATGGACGTGAGCGCGGACTCCGGCCTCCTCCAGTCCGTCATCGCCAAGGCCATGTCCAGCCCCACGCGCCCCAAATACTTCATCCAAGCCTCCTTTGCCGGACACACCGTCTCTTCCGTCATTCACCTCAAAGGGCAGGAAGAAGGGGTGATGAAACTGGAGGGCCGAACCTCGCTGCGAGAAGCGGGTGAGGAGGGGCGATGCCGGTGGAACGAGGAGCTGGTGTTCCTGGACTGGTTCCCGCCTCTTGTCCGCCGCATCAGCATCAGCCTCTGGGTGGAGAGGGAGATTGGCGCCGCTCTCATCGCCACCCGCTACCTAGACCTAGGCTCATTCATTTTGCCTTTTGCAGTCTGTTTGTTTCCAGTATGGAGTGTGGAGTTATATATGCATATAAATGTTTGCAGCGAATACGTATTATTTATAGGGGAGATTTCGGATCCAGGACCAAGAGGGTTCCTTCCAAAGTTCGGGCCCAGCTATCTGCACCTCTACGCGGCTTCCATTCCCACTGCAGCGTCGGAGAGTTTGCTCCCCGTCGGAAGCCATGCCTCCTATGTTGCTCTCAATCATGGATTTGGAGAGGGGGTCTGCTACAAAGTTCTTTACTGTCACTTGTACGTCTCCTTTTCCACAGCCTTGTTCTGTGTCAGGGCTGTCTGTTGGTGGAGATGAGTGTGGAGATGACCGCGCACGTGTACGGAAAAGTGGCTGCTGGTGTAGAAACTCGCCTGGCCACGCTTACCAGACGATCAGTTTGGATCGCTCTTCATTACTATTCCCTCTTGAAGAGTGACATTTGAGGAAACAATGGCAATGGAGAAGCGCTTCACTCTCTTCGGAATCCTCATGAGCGTGAACATGATGGACAAGCAGCTGGTCGGGAAGCCCGTTCATCTGGAAGTCTCTATGGGTATTATTGGCTAAGAACTCTGCCGCACTTACATGTAGGACCAGGATGCTTTGGAGGCAGAGATGGAGTAGGCAAGAAGGAGAAAATGGACGAGTCATCAGTGCTGCCCAATACCCCACTAACTCGGACAAGTCGGAGCTGGAGTCTGCCCTGGGCCCCGAAGTCTGAGCCCGCCTCCAGCACCCCCATCGCCACTGCCACTGCCTAGTTGGCCAGTCTTCAGGAAGAGGAGTAGAAGGTGGTGCAAAGAACTAAGATTGACAGTGCTGGAGGGGCCTATGCACATCTGGGCTACGGAGAGAGACGTCCCTGCATCATGCTCTCCACGCACTGGCCAGACACTACTTGGCGGCTCACGCATGCCAACTTCCTTCGCGCCATTTCAAGCAAACTTGACGTTTGAACTAATCAGCTCAACTGCTCTTCAGAGAGTTCCTCCTTCAGGATAAGCTAAATGAGACCCAGCACCTGGTGGGCGTGGATCACGTGGAGAAGGCCCTGAAAGCATTCTACGCTCTCATCGATCAGTTCATGATGGACTCGGAGTATTTTTGCTTCCTTCCTCTGACTGGTGGATAGGCATAGATTGAGGCGATATCAACAATTTCTGGCTCAGAAAAACTCCGGCGCCTCCAACCTGGTGAACAAATTGGACAGGGGGCGTCTGCGCATCTGCACTCACACTATGGTTTCCAATCTTCTTCAATGGGCCTGGGGACTATCACTGACAAGAGCGCAGGAAAAGCTGTCAATGTCCGCACGCAAGGTGAAAGCGGCCACAAACGCCAAGAACCTGGACCGTCGCCTGAGCATATTCCGCAAAATTTCGGCCAAAGTGCTGGAGCTTTCCGAAGAGGTGAGCGAAGAAGTTGGTGAGGGTGTGATTAGTGGGCGAGGGTTGAAGCCGCAAGAGTCGCTGCCGGACATTCTGGTCTGGCTGGTGAAGGATGGCTCGGGGGAGCGCGGGCAGCGTCTGGCCTATCATCGTATCCCTGCTGCAGACCTCATCTACTCCGCAGAGCCCGACGCCAAGGGCAAACTCTGCTCCACCCTTCACAGCTTCTATCTCAAGGTCGCGCATTTCCCATTCTTCTTTATTATACTTCTCTCACATTTTTATGAGCAGTCAAAATTGATGAAAGGTTTGAGATTCCTGGACGCCAGTCTAGCGGGGAGTCTCAATGGCGTCTACAAGGCCAAGTAATTAGTGTTGCTGTAGGTTGAGAAGAAAGGGGGCTAAATTAAAGGTGACGGCAGTGTTCTGGCTGGGAGAGGAGGAGGATCGTGCGAAGATTCTGGATGCCATACCCACGGACCGCTGTTTGACGTCCAATCAGCGCTTTTCTCCCGGACAAGCCCCAATTCCTTCTTTTATTCAGTTTCCATGTACATATTAATATTTTCACTTTTGCAACATGTACTGCTTCTTAAATGGAATTCACATTTTGCTCGAAACTAAAATTTAAAAAGCTAACGAATAGGATAAAAGCACCATTCCCAAATGCTTTATTTCTCCAAAAAACCTTTTTAGTGCTTGGAACTTTGAAACTTTTGTGACCCTATTGTGAAGGTAATAATTGATGGATTGTTAAGGTGTACATACGTTTGAGCTTCGATGCCATCTGTACCAGGCAAGGTCACTGCTGGCTTCGGATTCCACGGGACTGAGCGATCCCTTTGCTCGTGTCCTCTTTCTTGGCCACTCTCAAACTACACATTTTCTCCCGCAGGTTTGCTAATCATGTTTTCCTTGTATTATAATGCGGAGTTTCTAACGATATTGAAGACGTTGAATCCATGCTGGGATGAAACCCTCGTTCTCACCAAGATCCGGCTTTACTCCCTAGTTTGTGCTCGAAACAGCTCCATCGTCATCGAAATTTTCGACAAGGACAAGATTGTATTTGAATCTTAAAAGAATTGGAAATATTTGAGAAATTCTTTACCACAGGGCGATGGAGACTTCATTGGCCAAGCGCTGGCGCAGCCTGTAGTGAAGCTGGCCGGAGACGCCTACGCCAAGCCCAAATTTCCGCCCAATCTTCGCTGGATTCCAGTCTTTCGCGGTGCTCAGCCTGCCGGCGAAATCCTTGCTGCCTTTGAGCTCATTCAACTGAAACAGGTGACAAGTTTCTTCAAAGATAGTTTTATATCCTCTGCTTTATCCTGATTGCAGGTCGGTGAAGGAGATGAATGGAAACTGCCGGCGAAATTGGCCTCCTTGAAAGCGCTGCCGAACGGTCGCTACCGCATCCCTTCCGCTATTAGGCCTCAGCTTGCCCCGTTGGCCTGAACTGAAAGAACAACTTGGAGATAACTTGAAAAGAGGGCGTTGGCGAATACAGGCACCGTTTGGAAGTAGTGTTCTGGGGCTTGCGAGAGCTGGCTCGTGTGAATCTGCTCAGCGTCCGCCGGCCTCAGATGGAGGTGGAGCTGGCGGGGCACAAGATCCGCTCCCCCATCATACCCGCCTACAACGCATGCCCCAACTTCCAACAGCCCTTCTTCAGCATCGACATTGTCCCCTTCCATCCAAGGAGCTAGATGGGAGGTAAAAAAGTGGGAGAATCGGTCCAGGAACTGCCGGCCAATCCGGAGTTCTGGCCTGCTGTGGAGCTGCGGTGCGTGGACTGTCGGAGCTTCGGGCAGAACGCCCTGGTGGGCAGCCACACCGTCAGCGCTCTTCAGCTTCTTGCACCCACTCAACGTCCTTCCTTATTCCCCAATTTGTAGGCCTAAGATAAAGTTGGTGCAGGAGAGTTCATTCACGAGGAGGAGCCGAGGAGTGAGGTGGAGCTGGTGATGGAGGCGGATGGGGCAAAGGAGCGCCGACTCCCTCAGGTCCTCGACTGGTGGTCCAAGTTTTACGCCTCCGTGGCAGAAGAGGAGAAACGCCGACTTCAACCCCATCCCCTTGCGGCCCGTCCTTCCCGTTCTCCTCTCCTACAACATCCCCTCCCAGCCAAAGAAGCTTCCTACATCTGCAGTCGATATCGCCACAGCCATTCATCCTGGGGAATTGCTGAAAGGAGGGAAGCGGGAAGCGCCTCAGACCCGTCGCAGCCATCCCTCCATCGCCTCCCGCAACTCACACATTTGTCGACTCAAAGTCCCGCCTCTTTCTCTCAATTTTTTGCTGCAGCCTGAATTTGCTGAAGCTCTACAACTGTCCGCTGGAAGATGTGGGCGAGTTTGGTGCTTTCGATGACACTCTGTCAGCTTTCCCTCTCTGCCGCGGTCGTGCTTCTCTCACCTGCCGTCTGCAAGCTCGTCCCGTCGGACACTTCAAGGGCAAGCTGCGCATACGCCGCAAAGCGTTCCGCCAACCATGCCTCTCTCTTCTCAACCAGGGAAGAAAAATGCAGGAAGGCGGATGAGGATGAAGAGAACAGCTTGGCAGCAGCCTTCACAGGCTCTGGGCGCATTCATGTGAGCAACGAGACTATGCAGGTCGTCGTCCGCGTCTATGTTGTGCGGGCTATCCAGCTCCACCCCGCCGATGCTAACGGGAAGGCGGATCCTTATCTCACACTCAGTCTTGGCCGGTTCTCCCATTTGCAAATGACAGCCCGGCTTCTGCTTAAATTTATCAGTGCAGACAGCGAGTGAACGATCGCGACAATTACGTGTCCAAGGAGCTGAATCCAGTGTTTGGCCGTTTCTTCGAGTTCAATGCGGTGTTCCCACAGGTGAGATTATGAGCAGGATATTTGGGCAAGGTTCTGGCTAAGCGTAGGGGCTTTAGGAGTCGCGACTGACAATCCAAGTGAAGGACTGGGACTTGGTTTCCTCGGACGATCTGATTGGAGAGACGGAGATTGACCTGGAGAAACGCTTCTACTCTCAGCATCGCGCCCGTTGCGGCTTGCCACAAGCCTACTCATCGTTAGTTTTATTCACAACTAACCATGAAAGGAGGGAGAAATTAGGCTTTGAAGTTCTATTGAAATAAAAAGGTGGGTTTCAGAAGTGGGTACAATGCTTGGCGTGACGTAGCGAAACCGTCCAGCGTGCTGGAGAGCTACTGCAAGCGTCTCGGCCTGGACACTCCCAGCTACAGCCTCCCCTACACCGTACGCCTTGGCCTCCCCGCCGGTCCACAGCGCACTTTCTGCCTTCCCAAGGGTGCCCCCATCCCACCTCCTCTCTAACTTCCAAAGATTTCACAGATTGAGTGGGAGAAAGCAAAAGCGGACAGGGACGGAAAGAAGACTGGGAGACGCGGAAAGAGGAGCTGGCCCTGGAAGTCCTTAAGAACTGGCACCAGGTACCCGGCACCGGCGCCATACACCTCGTGCCTGAGCACGTGGAAACTCGGTTTTCTTTTTCTCATCAACTGGGAATCTGGCAGAAATTATGGTGCCTTCAATCTCGTATGCATTCAGAGATCCACTTTAGCAAGTTATCATGATGCAAGGAGCGGATTGGAGGCCATTGTACAACACGGGGCATCCGGGTCTGGTGATGGGGCGGCTGCAGTTGTGGGTGGACATGTTCGTGGGGGCCATGAAGCCTCCGCCTCCTATCGACATCTCTCCCAGAAAGCCCAAAGGCATCCTTCTCTCTTCCCCTCCCTCTGCTAACTGAGTTATGCCTTGAAGGCTACGAACTGCGTGTGGTAGTGTGGAACACGGAGGATGTGGTGCTGGACGACACAGCGTTGGTGACGGGGGAGAAGATGAGCGACATCTACGTCAAAGGCTGGCTGCATGCCCCCGACGAGGCCCAGACCACCGACGTCCACTACCGCAGCCTCACCGGAGAAGGAAACTTCAACTATCGCTTCGTTTTCCCCTTCCACTACCTGGAGGCCGAGGAACGCATCGTCTGGGCCCATCGCGAAACACTTTTCTCTATCGACAAAACCAACGTTTCATCCACTATTTTCTCTATCCACGTCACCCCAGAGCGGTTACAGGAGAAATTACTGCCAGAGCTGCATCTGCAAGTCTGGGACGCGGACTACATACTCCCCGATGATTATCTGGGTTTCCTTCATCAGCTTTGCTAGCCTCTGACAAATAAGTGTCAAAGCGTAGGCTCGCTAAGCCTCAATCTGAACGATTTTCCACGCGGCAGCAAGACTGCGGAGCAGTGTCGCCTGGCCATTCTGGAAGACTCCGTACTTTTGTTCCTTGTTCCTAAAAGTGGGCAAGTGAATGGGTTGCAGGGTCGTCGGGTGAGTCTGTTCCAGCAAAGGCGGATCAAAGGCTGGTGGCCGTTCGCCAGTGGAAAGGAACTCACTGGCAAAGTGGAGCTGGAACTGGAGCTGTTGAGTGAGGAGGAGGCCGCGAACAGCCCCGTCGGTCTGGGACGCTCGCCGCCCGCCGCTCTACCATCGCCCAGGTGGAAAGCTCCATCTCCTCCTCCTCCTCCAGTTGATGATAGCATCTGCAGTCGGCCGGAAGATTCTTTCATGTGGCTGAAGAACCCGCTCAAGTCCATGCGTTTCATTGTCTGGCGCAACCACAAATGGCTTATCATCCAGCTTCTTGTCTTTGTCCTCTTCATCCTGCTTTTCGTCTTGTTCATTTACAGCGTACCCGGCTACTTTGCCAAGCGCCTAGTTGGGGCTTAATTCTGTCTCTGCATGTATCAAGAAATTTCAGTGATCTCTTCATCCGCGAACAAAGCATTTGAAAATTTTGGACTTCTAATCAACTGAAAATATAGCAGGAAAGGTAAATTCGTGCATGGATGGAACGCATTGAATTGATGAATTTTGCGGGGTGTATCTACCTAGGAGCACTGGGGCACGTTGAGAACGCAGCGTCCGTAGCAAATGCCACCTAGGAGAGTAAATGCGGTCCAACACCAATCACAGGCCCGACAACGCGGAGCCATTTCTCGTTTCACCTGCAACCCCATTTATTGCATTTCCTATAACAATTTATCTAGGGTTCTTACGCGTTTGAGCGGCTCATCCGAATTTCCCGCAGCTGTTGTTTGGCCCAGTAGAAAGACTGAAAAAAGCAGAGCAAGCAGCTTGATCATCGTGGCCAACTATTGCTGTGCTTTCTGCTCATACGTCTGCCCATTCGCATCGTGCATAGTCATTATTCCATTCCTGCATTCCTGTGCAAAGCATGCCGAAGACTTTTCTTTCTTGTGAGAATGTTGAATATGACTTGAAGGCTCTATTGATTTGCGGTAGTTTGCGACTTGCATTTAGGATTGTATTGAATTTTGAACAGAGACATTTTTTATTTCACGTTTCAACTATTGAAATGAAACATTAGAATCAAGTTGCGTCATCCGTGGAGTCTTCTCTTCTGCAAAGCGATAAATTAAGCAATCCGGGTTTGGCAAACTGGATAGCTAACGGTTGCACATCGGGCATATGATTCACGATCACAGCTCGCTCATCGTTTTGCTTCAGATTCTAAAAATGAGGAGTGGGTGTAAAAGTGCGGATGAGTAGATGGAGAGAAACAGCGTGCAATGGTCGTAGTTTATAATTGAGGTATGTCATTTGGCCATTCTCAGCGTAGCCGGTGAGCTCGTTGGCGTTGTTGACCACCGGTGAGGCTCCCGTGAACAGCTTCTCCTTCAACCATCCCTCCACATTTCTCTCCAACATATCTTTTGCCCCTCCACATCTCTCTTCAACCATGATGTGGGCGCGAGTAGCAGAGTCGGTGTACAGAAGGAAGGGTGATAGGCCGTTGACATACTCCATGACCTCGATGAAGTCCTGCTTGGCAGTTTCTGCGAGACGAAGCCAGGTGCGTTTCAGGTCTCCGTTCAGTACTACTGCCACACTCGTCCAGGCCGCCACCCGTTGATTCTTCAGCTTCTCTGACTCTCGCACTGAGCAGGCACCTAGCTCCAGCAGCATCAGGCCCAATAATTTCAGCATTTTCCGCAGCAGCTGCTATGCGAGCAGGCGAGGAAGGTTTGATGTTCTATGAATGTGGGCAAATGTATGGATCATTGCATTGCATAGGCAGGATTCTCATCATATCAAGTACATGGCATGCAACTTTTGCACCCCACAAAAATAACTGAAAATGCAGCTTTTAAGTTTTGCATCTTTTTTGCTAAATTGAATCGAACAAACTTTTGATGTCCTCAGAAAGGCAGCTAGAGAACAAGTTAATAAAAGGCAAGAAGATTGTTGTGGCGGCGTGACATGGAAGGAGAAGAGGATAGTAGAGATGCATTTGCTTGTTCAAACAGGAGCTGCTTGAGCAGACGTTAGAGAGTGTGAGGAGGGGGCAGAGTGGATGGATGGGGAGGGGATACAAAGGCTTGTAGTGCAGGGGCGGGTGTGCTGTGCGCCCTTTCCTAGAGGTGCCCTGGCTCTTGTGTGTCCGCTGTGTGTGTGTATGGGTCGAGGCCCTTCATAATCACGGCTACTTTTGCCACCTTTCTCACTGGCGCCCCCTCTCCTTGCTCTGTCAACACAACAAGCCTTCCCTCGGCTTTGTCTTTGCCGCCTTCCATTACCGTCTCCTCCAGTCCTCTACTCGACTACTTCTGTCTTGTGTCTTGTCCGCCCTGCCCTAGAGCTCCCGCAATCTCTTCCATCGCAAAAAACAACACTCCAGCCCTAATCGCATTCCCGGCTCCCTGTCACGCAGGCTCTGCTGGCATTGTTAGTGTAGGCAGGGAGGGAGGGATTAGGATTGTAATGCGCGCCTGATGAGGGAGAGGTAGTGGGGGGTGCGATTAGCAGGGAGGTGAGGAGTGGTATAGGGAGGGAGAGAATGAGGTGGGCGAGGATGGTGGAGGGAGGGAGGCTGAGGAAGGCTGACAAGTTGCTATTAGCGCACGGGAGGCTAATTGCTCGGCCTCTTGGGAAGGAGGCCAAGAAGGAGGCGAGGCTCTTGCGCCTGTCCACTCTTGTTTATGTTTCGCCGCTCTCTCTGTGTAGCCGGGGGCCAGTCAGTGATTGCGGGTGGACAGGAGCTTGGCTGGGTGTAGGGTGAGGGGGTGAGGAAGCGTGACGGGGGCTTTCCACCTGAGCGGAGGGAGGGAAGGAGGGAGGCCCAGTGTGTATCTGTCCAAGGAGCTGAGCCTGATGGAGCCCTGTTTTGACCAGCAATAGCGGAAGCCATTATCCCGCCCGCCATACACACTCACCTTCCATGCCCTCTTAGCCCCCCTCCCCAATCCCCCACCCGCCAAAGAAAACTTCCGGGCTAACCACCCACCAATCCACCTTTCTACCGCCTTTGTAGCCCCCTCCCTAGTCCAGAAACCGTTTTTACCTCGCGATTTGGTGCTAGGCGCTATTTTATTTTATGTGTATTCGCTCATCGTGTTCTGTGTTCTTGGCCTAAGCTTTAGAACGTTGGAGAGGACGTGTTGTGGAGCTAACGGTGTAGCTGGTATGGTAGCTAGGGAAGTTGGGGATTGATGGGTGTGGTGCGGTTGAGCCTTTGGTCATGTAGGCGCAATTAGGAGCCATCGGGAGGGTAGAAGGAGCGTTGGAGGGGGGAGAAAGAGGCAAAGTTGAGGATGTCCATTGGAGCGGCTTGACAAATATGAGCGGAAAGAAGTTGTTGGAGACTAAGTTGCTGGGCTGGCGGAAGCCATCAAGTGGGCCATAGCCCTGGGTAGGAAGAAAGCAATCAAACGGAGGCAGTGAGAAGGATCGACAGGATCCTTAAAGGCCTCCCCCTCCACCTCTTATCATGGCCCTCTGCTGCTTGTATATGTGTGCAAAGTTCCGGCGATTTGGCCCTGCCCTGGCCTGGGGCTGGTAATGACGGGGTTTGGGTAAACGCAAAAGGGATGGAGTTGAGGGGTGGTTGGTGGGGGTTGGTGTGGGGTTTGGGGGTGGTGGTAGGGGAGTGGAGCTGGGAGAACTTCCGGCAATCACAGGTAGAAGAAGGAGGAGGAGGTGGAGGGGGCGGGCTCTGGCCTTGCCTGGCCTTGACACTATGTCAAAGGCCTACACCTTGAGGGCCCAATGATCCTGGAGTAGAGGCTGTGTATGGATGGATGGAAGGATAGATCAGTGTCGATTTGTCGCTCCGGAGTGCGCCGCTCCATTGTGGGTAGAGTGGAGGGGGGAGGGGAGGGGGAGGGAGCTGTGTCTGGTTTTCCACTCCCCTTTGCCCCCTCTGAGCCAGAGGGAAGGGGACAGGGGCCAATAACCAGCCACTCAACTCAGGGCCCCCTAGATCCGGCGATGTTTGGGCAGAAGAGTCGTTCACACTTCTTCGTGTGCCTCTCCCCCCTTTCTACTCTCTTCCACCCTCTGCCCTTCTCCACTTTCACCTACCATATTGGCGGAGCCTTGATGCTCTGACTCCTTCAACGCCTTTCTCCTCCTCCACAACAGCCGCCCTTCACAAAGCACCTCCTGCCCTCTGCACTCTGCAACTTCATGGACACACAGGGCCAATTGTGGCTCTCTCTGCCCCCCTCTCCACCAGCCTGCCTCCCTCCCTCAACCCTGCTCTGTGCTCGCCAAGGAAGCCATCAGTGTTTTGCTGCTCGCCCCTTCTCCAATTGGGCTGGAAGTTTGAAAGCACCTCAATAGCACTTCGCAGTGCGCAGGGCAGCAATTGAAAGCAGGGTGGAAGTGGAAGTCCTCCTGTGATTGGGGCGAATGAGCGCCGTCCGTCCTGCCCCACCGCTCATCAATGCACTGCTCCCTCCCACCACTCGCGGCCCCAAACGACCCCTTTCCTTTCCTTCACTAGCTCCTACCCCTCTCAACCCCGCTGAGAACCAACCTGGCCTCCCAAACCTCATTCAAAGCCAGAAGCACCAGCAGCTCTTCTTCTCTTCAGAGGCGAGAGACTGGGCCTTGTTAGGGGAGCAGAGGACGAGACGGACACTGGTCACTAATGGTTTGACAATTGCTTCAGACATACAAGGGCATTGGCAGGGCATTATCCCACCAGGGGATGCGCCAATTCAAGGAGGGGAGGGGGAGGTGGGACGGAGACGGAGGAGAGGAAGACAAGGGGGCAAAGGGTCCTTGAGACCAGAAGGTCCTCCCTCTGCTCCTCCAATCCCCTCGCCCCGCCCTCCCCTCCAATCCACCTTCCTTTCAGCCCCCACAGGGATTGGGACTTGGGAGTGCGGAAATCGGGCAGAGCCAGCAAGTCTAGCCAATTCTGACGCTGTCCAGCTCAGCTCTCCATCCTCTCTCGGCCCCGGGGGAGAGACTTAGCCGCATCACAGTAGCCGCTTAGCTGACTTAGCTCCTACACACTACACATCCATCCACCATCCCTCCGTACACCTACACCACCTCCTAGTCCCCTCCCGTGTCCCGCTTCTCTCCCTCATCTCAGCAACGCCTCTCCCTCCTCAATGAGCAGGATGCCACAACCCTCGCTTGAGTCAAGGATGACAAAGCCGCCCCCGACAAAAAAATCTTTCGAAGAAATGAGGCCTCCTTTCCCCTCTCTTACACTTCTCCCATCCCCCCTGTGGCGTGCAGTAGCACTTTGGCCAGGACTCCCTACAAGGAGCTATATGGCAGGATACAATGGAGGAGGGGACAAGGCCAGCAGGGGGAGGGGAGGCTGCCTCTTCTGTATTCCGCCTCGTGTCAACAAACCAATGCACATCTCTCACACCCCCTCCCCTCCTTCCCATCCCACCCCAGCCCTTCTTCTTTGGGGGGCGCATAACAAGAAGGATCTCATCCCCCTGCCCCAGGCCACGCCCACGCGCCCCCCTGCCCGCCAATCAAGGCCCCACCTCCCCGCGCTCTTTGTAGGTCCCAACGTCCCACTCCACCCACCACAGCATCCCACCCCCTTTGCCCCGCCCCACAACCTCCGCCCTCCGACTTCACTTTCCCTTTGTACACCTCTCTCTCTCTTTCTCTTTCGCCCTCGCCCATCATTGCGTGATCCTGCCTGAGAGCCCCGCCCCAACTGACCTTTGCCCTACATGCCTGGCTCACGTAGCCTGGCTCTGAGCCACTGCGCTCCGTCTGATGCTTGCGTCTTGATCAGCAACCTATATGCCATCTCTCCAGCTTTCCATTTAGATACATTCTATCGCCTATTCCACCCTTACTCAATTTCGTCTGGGATTGAGGCATAGAGAGAGAAAGAAGATGCTGGCGTATCTGAACCAGCTGCGAGCAGCGGCTCTGAGCCTGCAAGCGAACGGGGCCGTCGGAATGCCGCCTGCCTCGGAAGCAGCTGCCAATTTACCTCCCACATCCCTAGCCGGGGGCCCCGGACACTTCCCCTTCCCTCCCCCGCCAGTCTTCCCTGCCGATCCTCTCCTCGCACTCCGCTTCGGTGGGCCAGGAGGTGTACGGATGGGAGGAGAGGAGCCGAAGCCGCAGCACTCCTACATCGGCCTCATCGCCATGGCCATCCTCTCCGCGCCCGAGCACAAGATGGTCCTCTCCGACATCTACCAGTGGATACTCGACAACTACCCCCTACTTTCGCACCCGCGGGCCCGGCTGGCGAAACTCCATCCGACACAACCTCAGCCTCAATGACTGCTTCGTCAAGAGCGGACGCTCCGCAAACGGAAAGGTCTCCTTCTTCTTACTCACCCTCACTCCCTCTCACACTCCTCCTTTATCCAGGGTCACTACTGGGCCATCCACCCGGCCAACATCGAAGACTTCCGCAAGGGAGACTTTCGTCGTCGTCGAGCCCAGCGCAAGGTTCGGAAGCACATGGGCCTCTCCGTCCCCGACGAGGACGAAGACTCCGACGACTCACCTGCTCCCACTCCCCTTCCCGGACCCCCACCCACTCTCCCGCCCTTCCTCCATCCATTCCCCGGTACCTCATCCACCTCATTCATCCCACCCTCCTCAACCTCTTCCTCCACTTGCAGCCTTGAACAGCATGGGTCTTCTGATGCGACACGAGGCAGTGAATGGTGGCGGCGGCGCCGAGCTGCGCGCGATGACGGAGCGGCTGGTGAAGAGTGAAGCGATGAAGAGCGAAGCGGTGAAGACTGAAGCAGGGAATGCCCAAGTCTCCCCCTCCAACTCCAGCGACGCCTCCAACAACAGCCCCACCACCGCCGCTGCCAACCTACCGCCCCCTCCGGCCAAGAGGGCCCGCTTCGAGCATGGAGTCTCTGCTGGCCCCCGACGCTCCGCCCTCTCTCCTCCACCACACTCCGCCCATTCACCCCGGCCCTCCTGGCTCTGCCTGCATTCCAGGTCAGCCCCTCTGACTCCTCACCGCCCTTAACTGCTCAGGCAACCTGAGAGCTGGGATTGAAGGCGGGTCTGTGGGGCGGAGGAGCGCTGAGGACTGAGACTGAGGCGACGGAGCGGAACGAAGCGGCGCAGTGGCAGGAGACCTTCGCCAAGATCATGGCCCGCTCCTACGCAGCTCGCAAGGCCGCCTGCCCCCATACCCCAGTTG
>JASANA010002305.1:0-18394 GCA_030248095.1 Ptycholaimellus sp. GST1_10
TCATATTAACAATGTGAATGTCAAATCAACCGATTTTAAACTATGCAGAGTAATCCAGTTCATTGTTTAATTTCAATCTGCAAAATGTTGTTAGATTTATATAATGTAAAGATTTTCTGATAAAATTGAGTATAAATTTTCAATAAATCAAGTTAAATCGATTTTTATTAATCTTAACTTTTAGAATTTATATTAATTGCCCTTCTGCAATCTGGTCAGCTATTCAATTTAGATCCGCACTTATTGTTAAATATTAGTAAGGTTAGTATGGTGCCCTTCTGCAATCTGGTCAGATATTCAATTTGGAACTGCATGTACGTTGTTGAATATTTTCTGTAACATTTAGATTTTCTATTATGTTAAGTTTGCACAACTTTAAACTAAGATTTCATTATTGATCATATTTACAATGTGAATGCCAAATCGACCTATTTTAAACTACGCAGAGTTATCCAGTTAGATGTTTAATTCTGATCTGCAAAAATGCTGTTAAAGATTTATAGTATTTCATTTTGTTATTATGTTTCTTCATGGGACACGTTTTAGAAAATAATTAATAAATAAAAAAAGGAGGACAACTATGGTAAGAGAACTTGGCTCACACTTCTACGCGCTTGCGCAACAAGCTTCTTGGGGAGGAACTTCCACCACAATTGTTTACACACTAGCCCTTTAACAATGCGGTCTCAAGAATGATCACCAGAAATCCGTGAATCACCATTTGCTGGCGTGAGAGGAGGCGTTGTGCAGAGGCGTTGCAAAGGGTTGGTGGGAGGGGCAGTTCTTTGAGGAGATCCAAGACTAGCTGGCGGGGGTCTTCTGCTTGCTCGTGAGGGGTTCCTATAGCTAGCACTGTGCGCACTTGCTCATCTTCAGAGGTTTTCCGATCCAGATGTTGTAGGAGGGTCTTGGGGCGGCGGGGGTGGGTTTAGGGAGGAGGGTGGCTGCGTTGGCTGCGTAGGAGGTGCGGGGGGGGGCGGGGGGGGGGGGGGCTGGGGATACAAGGATGAAGCCTGTAATCAGCTGCAGTTTTGACTCAATCGCGGCGAGGCGGCGGGGCGGTGGGTGACTGGAGCGTGACTGCGCGTTGTTTTGACTTTCCTGGGGGTGCTGTTGCGGAGGGCTCGCATCTTGGTAGGCGAAGCATAGAGGCTTGAGGAGCGGGAGGCGGAGTGCAGAGGCAAGGCGTTTGGGGGCTACCTTGGAGACGGATCTGCAGTCGAGGCAGAAGGATTTGGAGCACAAGTGGCAGGTGATGCCGTTCAGGTGGTTGCTGGAGAGATCCGTGATCACCGGAGTGTCGTAGGATGCCCATGGCCAGGATGACCCATGGATGACCCATGGATGACCAGCTGCCCATGGATCTCGGAGGGTCAGAGTCTGGCTGGGCCTCCTATGCTAAGTCCAGTCAGTGTTGATATACCATCTTCCCACCTAATTGCTTATGTTTGAAACTATCCTCCGACCAGCTTCTGTATAGAACACACACCAGTGGTATTACTACCAGGAGCAGTGTGCGGCATGATACAAATCAAAAGTTGTGCATCCAATTTAAAAATCACAAAGGCAAATTATACGATTTATATGATATCCTCAAAATAGGATTTAGAAGCATATCTGCTACATATCGAATATTATAAAGAAAAGATAATAATAATATGGAGTTAGTGGTGAACTGTAAATGACATAAAGAGTACAATTCCGTTTTCTCATCATAATAATAATTCAAAAATCCACTTAGCGTCTTTGCTGGCCATTGGGAATGATGTAGAGCGTCGCACAAAACTGCTGGCCTGACAGCCTGGCTGACCATTTCAATTGTAATTGTCTACTCTTCAATGTTTTCCTAGCCTCCCTTCTCTACGTTTTTCTTATTTTGCAGTCCTACCGGGAGGCTGAAGACCAAAATTTCCGCGCTTTCATGCAGACTGCCGATCCTAGCTATCATACGTTTGGGTCTAAATTGTACACATGTTCAGATTGCAGCAGGGTTTCAGAATGAACAAATTGAAGAAGATTTAGAAGTGAATTAAACTACTAACAAGATTACTCAGTGTAGTTTAAAATTGTTTGATTTCATATTCACATTGTTTATATTCTATGATTCCATCAAAATTAAACTACTAACAAGATTACTCAGTGTAGTTTAAAATTGTTTGATTTGGCATTCACATTGATTATATTCTATGATTCCAAATATATGCAATTCCAAATTGAATAGCTGACCAGATTGCAGAAGGGCACCACAATAAACTAACTAATATTTAACAATAAGTGCAGATCTAAATTATCTGATCAGATTGCAGAAGGGCACCACACTAAACTTACTAATAACTAACCATAAGTTTGGGTCTAAATTGTACACATGTTCAGATTGCAGCAGTGTTTCGCAATGAACAAATTGTAGATGATTTAGAGATGAATTAAAATACTAACAAGATTACTCAGTGTAGTTTAAAATTGGTTGATTTGACATTCACATTGATTGTATTCTATGATTCCATCAAAATTTAACTACTAACAAGAATATTCAGTGTAGTTTAAAATTGGTTTACATGTCATTCACATTGATTGTATTCTATGATTCCATCAAAATTAAAATACTAACAAGATTACTCTGTGTAGTTTAAAATTGTTTGATTTGGCATTCACATTGATTGTATTCTATGATTTCATCAAAATTAAACTACTAACTAGATTACTCAGTGTAGTTTAAAATTGTTTGATTTTGTATTCACATTGATTATATTCTATGATTCCATCAAAATTAAACTACTAACAAGATTACTCAGTGTAGTTTGCAGCTAACTCCAAACTAAACAAACTAAAATAGTAAACTTAAATGCAGATCTAAAATGGGCAGGTAACTATGTTGCAGCTATGCACTGTGTTTGAAACATCGGTATTAGTACATGTTCAACTAGCGAAAAAGAAATGCCACACAACATTTTCAAAACGTCATCGTCCAATGTATAATTAACGCTTATTGATAAATAAAATAAAAAAAGCAAAATGAAAAAAATGCTCTGGCGTCCTGAATTAGCAAAAAATTCAATAAAGGTCCAAATATCTATTCTGTTCTGTTATTCTTCTTTATCTGTTCTATTCAAATCTCAACAGTTCAGCTGCTACAAAGCAACATGTACATTTTCACCGAAAACCAATTTTCTACCCAAAATAGTGCTGATTCTAGTTGTCCGGTACGGGCTCCCCCCTCTAGGATCCAAGCGGCAAGTTTCTTTCAGGAAAACTAGTATAACATGGGGTTCATTTTCACAAAATCGCTGAACCCATGAGTTGAACTGCCGCCCCTTATAATCTGGCCTAAGAAAACTCTATACCATGCTGCTTCAGTAGAATGGATCAAGTTTTTTGGTGTTTTATCTGTTTAATCATCGGAAATCAAAGAGAAATCTGAAGAGTACACTGAAAGGTTTAGCTACCCACTCAAATGATGTTTCTTGAAATTTGGGTCTGGGACTTAGAGGTTTTTTGGGGTGAATACTTAGTACTGCCCCCAGGCCAAGTCCTGGGCGGCAGTTCAAAAAGGGCATTCTTTGGCTCTACTGAAGCTTTTTGCATGATTTCAACGCCATTCAAACGGGAATTTCAAGGCCGAAATGATAGTGCTCATTTGAAAACACCAAATATCCAAAATTGTGGTCAAATTGCTGAAATTTGAAAAACACAATTGTCCCAGTTGCAATTATATTTGCACAGGTCCCAAAGCAATTTTAGACCTAAATGTGTTTCATTTTATGGCCATATTCATCTCCTGAGTGAAAATATACCTACTGGGTCCCAAAATTAGAGTAAATTACCAGTCAAAACGGCTAGAATTCAGTTTTGGTTTTTCAAACATCAGGCTGCTAGATTTGTGTGAAATTTCAAGAAATTTTCAATTTTATGTCCAGATTCGTGTTCAGCATCAAAATTCACCTACTGGGGCCCAAAATTAGAGCCAATTTCCTAATAACTCCTCTAATTCACTTTTTGGGTGTTGAAACATTAGGTTTTTGGGTTATAACTCGAGAACAAAATATTTCCGCCAAGCTCCCAAAGCAGGGCCGTGAGCGGCCAACATTTCCAGTATTCCCTGAAAAAATCAGCAAATTTGGTTGAGAAACCGCTGAGGAATTCTTTGTAACATATGTATATATATATACATATATATATATATATAGCCTCACACCCCTTTTTGGGGTGAATATTTAGTACTGCCCCCAGGCCAAGTCCTGGGCGGCAGTTCAAAAAGGTTGTCAAAATCCGTTGAGAATTCGACCGTTCCCAGCCCATTCCGTACCCACATATTTATATATATATTTAGATATATCCAAAATACATGCATTATGAATTATAATTTGTTGTTGATATGAATTTGCGCAAAAATATATTATGCACACTCAACATCTTAAATTGTTTATAGATGTGCAAGCTGCTAAATTTACAACCATGAACATCAGAAATCACTAACATAACTCTATTCAGTGGAATAACTATTTCAATGGGGACTGAAGATTCTAATCCAACATCAAAAACATATCAACTTGAGCAGGAGTATATCAAACTTAAACTTCGTTCAATGGAACTAGACCAGTACTTAAAGAGGTTGCAATGCTTAGGTCAAATTGTAGCTGAGGTATTACACCGCATTGATGGATCTCGTTTTCTTGTAAAAGCTAGCAATGAAGCTCGATACATTGTTGGAATCAGAACTGACATAAAAAATTCTGCAAATGTGGCTGTACCTGGAACACGTGTTACTTTGGATCTCACTACATACACAATAATGAGCATCCTACCAAAGAAAGTTGATCCATTGGTTTACCGCATGAGCTTGGAAGACCCTGGAAATATTCAGTTCACTGATGTTGGCGGCTTAGAAAAACAAATACAAGAGTTACGAGAAGTTGTTGAGTTGCCCCTGACAAATCCACATATTTTTGAGCGAGTTGGAATCCAGCCTCCAAAAGGGGTACTTCTTTATGGACCTCCAGGTACTGGTAAAACTCTTCTAGCCCGTGCAGTTGCAGCTCAACTTAATGTAAATTTTCTTAAGGTGGTTGCCAGTGGAATTATTGAAAAATATATTGGGGAATCGTCAAGAATCATAAGGGAAATGTTCGCATATGCACAAAATCATGAACCCTGCATTATTTTTATTGATGAAATAGATGCTATAGCAGGTAAGCGTTATGATAAAGGAAGTTCAAGTGATCGTGAAATTCAGCGAACTCTGATGGAGCTACTGGCCCAACTTGATGGATTTAAACCACTAGGTCGTGTAAAAATTATCATGGCAACTAATAGACCTGACACACTCGATCCAGCCATTCTCCGCCCTGGACGATTAGATCGTAAAATTGAAATACCATTGCCAAATGAATCAGCTCGCCTATCAGTACTAAATATTCACGCCAAACCAATAAGAAAAGCAGATGATTTTGATCCAGCATCCCTGATTTGCATGACAGATGGTTTCTCTGCAGCTGATCTCCGGAATGTGTGCACAGAAGCAGGTCTTTTAGCCATTCGCCAGTTAGCAAATGAAGTGACTCATGCAGATTTTCTCAAGGCCACCCGCAAAATAGCTGATGCCAAACGACTTGAATCTAAGCTGGACTATAAACCAGTTTAATGTTTAACTGTTATTATTACTTTGGTACATCCGTTTTTAATCACATTTATTATTTATGTTGTTTCAAATTTTGATGTTAGATTTAGTATCATTCATTAAATTTCACATTACATAAATAAGAAAACACCCATTCTTTAAAATCAAAAGTGGAAACCTATTTCTCATAATTAACACATGTCAAGGCCATTTATGGCCTTAATAAATGCATTTTGGTAAGGTCGAGAATCGGGTGACCATATATCCATTTTTTATTGACAGAGCACCATCTGACTAAAGTAATTAGTCAAATGCATGATAGTTTGTCACTCAAAAGGGAACATGGGGTTCATTATAACAGTTAACGCTTATTCAAATTGATCTCCCTACCTTAAATGACCACTCAGAAACACATATTTCAATGAAGTTGTCGGATTTTTGTGTGACGCTCCGTCTGGTTGTCCTGCCGGTGTAGGGGTTGGACGCGCCGCGGGAGCGGATGCGCCGCGAGGGCACGATCACACCGTGGAGTTGAAAGGGAGCGATTTTTTGCTGTGGGCATCGAAGGGTGGGTTTTTTGTGCTCGTTGTGACGAGGAAGACCTGAGATTTTATAATCAGTCATTGGAAAGGGCCTAACCGAAAATTTTTTTAACAAACTCAAAATCAGTAAAAAAAATGGGGTTGATCATGCCGCGAGGTGTTTTGGGTTGATGTTTTTAGACCTCATTGTCTAAAAATTTTGTTGACACCTTTGCAAAACTGAGCACACCATCGGAAATCTTCATTCATCGAAGAATTCATCGATATGTTAATTTTTATTAATTTGTTACACAATATAAGCATCCAAAGTTATTCCATTATCTCAGAACAGTGATTTATTTGAGAGGATGTCCATAGAGTTTCTTATATTTGATAATGTGAGGGCTGTTTCATAAAATTAGATGTTCTGAGATAAAGAAATTGTTTTTGGTTGGTCTTTTTAGTATGCAGTAGAAAATTAACATATCGTTAATCCCTTATGATAAAATTGGGGCGATAAAATATTTTTGACCGCGGAGCGGCCCGAAGGGCCGCTCCGCGGTCTATAGAGGTTACTAAACTTTTGTCCTCATATATATATATACGTTTATATATATATATATATAAATATATAAATATAAATATATATATATATATATATATATATATATATATATATATATAAAGAATAAAAAATCGAAAGCTAACGAATTAAGATTTTACAAATTTTTTCCAAAGAATCTAAATAAAAAAAATTTCAAAAAAAATATAATAGGAAGATCCGGCAAAGGGGAACCATATTTTGAGCACTTGAAACATTACTTTTTTGGGTAGAAAGTTTGAAAAATGGGGTATGCTGTAAAATGCTCAATTCTCAACGGATTTTGACAAACATTTTTTTCCTGAAAGGTAATAGTATTTTAGGAAGATCAGGAGGGGTGGATATGATCCCGGAGCACTTGAAACATTACTTTTTTGGGTAGAAAGGTTGAAAAATGGGGTATGCTGTAAAATGCTCAATTCTCAACGGATTTTGACAAACTTTTTTTTCCTGAAAGGTAAAAATATTTAAGGAAGATCTGGAGGGGTGGAACTGATCCCGGAGCATTTGAAACATTACTTTTTTGGGTAGAAAGGTTGAAAAATGGGGTATGCTGTAAAATGCTCAATTCTCAACGGATTTTGACAAACTTTTTTTTCCCTGAAAGGTAAAAATATTTTAGGAAGATCTGGAGGGGTGGAAACGGTCCCGGGGCATTTGAAACATTACTTTTTAGGGTAGAAAGTTTGAAAAATGGGGTGTGTTGAGAAATGGTGAATTCTCAATGGATTTGGACAAACTTTTTTTGCTGAAAGGTATTAACATTTAAGGAAGATCTGGAGGGGTGGAACCTGTGACGTTTCCCAAGCCGGTTTCGTCGGCCTATGTCGATGAGGCGGGCGGAAGGGAGGCCGGGATCAGTTGCTGTAGATAGTCCCCCAAGATGCCCTAACCTGTTCCGCTATGCCTCCCCTTCCGGTGACGATGAAAGAGAATCTCTCTATGTTACTGCTGAATTCACCACAGCGTTTGGTAAAGCAGAGAGCTGATTAGCTTATCTGTACCTCGACTGACCACCTCTACAATGCTACTACAATGTCCGGCACCGCTTCCACCAACTTCTGCTTCCGCAACAACTTCCGGCCTTTTGACCTCGCCGCCTTCTACCACCAGCGATCGAGTCAAAAGCCCCAGTCACCAATCTACAGAGCCAGGACAGCGAATTGAGCCCAGCCTTCAATGCCAGATTTCGCTTCGCTGCCAGACAGGACACCCTGCAGCCCCAGAACTTCACTCAGCCAGAGCCGGCCTCGTGAACTTCTATGTGGCAGCAACTGCAACTACACTGCATGGAATTGAAAATTGACTTTTAAGTCTCTTTTCAATGTCCGTTCGTCATCAGCAACATCGCAGTGCCAAGTTTCCAGACTTCGCCTTTTTGGCCAGCAGCCAGGAAACTCTGATGTCACACGGCACACTTGCTACCGTAATCCGCTGCCATGAAGGGTATTGAAGCAAACTGGAAAGTTCTTTTCAAACAGCATCTCCCTTTGATGATTTCATTCTATCCTTGCAGATGTATGAAATCATTGAACGCTGACGATCAAGACGACATTCAACTTCGCTTCAGAGCATTGAAAATTAACTGAAGAAGTTTCTTTTCATGCTGACGTCATCAGCGTCGTCTTCAGAATTTCATCATCCTGAAAGGGATTTTGAATATTCTCTTCAGCTGACAACTACCAGCATCAATCCATCTTCGATGCCAGACTTTGAAATTGGCCATTGTCAATTGTCAAAGATCTTCGCTGCCAGCTCTAGTCAACGTCGGCACGGGCGCAACTCCACTGCTTGGGCATCGAAAACTAACTGCAAAGTTGTTTTCATGCCATCTATGCAAGCATCGTCGATGACAATTTCATTATCCTTGGACGGATCTTGAAATTGCCTGCAGCTACCAGCAAACCGTGTTTCGCTGCCAGAGTTTGAAAAATTGGCTCCGGTCAGTTTTCAAACTCCTGCTGCAACCACGCCGGCCAGCCAGACCAGCTATCCAGCAAAGGCAACGTCTACGCTGCTACAGTTGCGGAACCGTCTCTGACCAGTTCCAAAACTCCCTGCTGCCTGCTGCAACCTCGCCGGCCAGCCTGTTTATAAATCCTTGCGGATTTGTAAACTTTCGAGCATCGCTGAAGGAAAGCCCAGCCAGATTCAGAGTCAATTGCCGTCTTTCGACATCACTTTATTTACGGATCTTTATGATCAAGTAAATGTCGAAAAGCAATGCTGAACGACAAAGGCCAAAATGAATCAAGAGTGGCCTCTGCTTTCTGCGCGGACGACTACTTGGCCGGGCACAGCCTAGTGGACAACCTCCACCACCGCGTCTACGGCCTCCCAGTCTTCCACGACTTCAGCCTGCTCACCTGCGGCCAGAAGGACCTCTTCGAGGACGGCGCCAGCTACGAGCACAATGCCTCCAAGGCCTACTTCCACTGCGCCTGCCTCTGCCCGTGCGCATCGGAAGATTGTGCTAATGCCCCGCCCCCTCCCCCTCCTTCTGCCTGCCATTGAAGAAAGCGTCAGTTCTGGACAAAGTCCGCCGCTTTCGCTACGGCTTCCTGGAGCACCACAACCATGTCCAGATCTCTAAGGACTGCAACCAGTGCGGCATGCTGAACGGCTTTGACTGCGGCCTCTGCCACTTCCAGCCCAACAGCAACTACACTGGACCACTCCAGGACTCTGTTCTGATCGACACCAACTATGGCTTGCTGCCCCTACTCTACTCCAGCATCAAGCCGTGCAAGTCCAGCATATCCGCCTTCTTCAACCTCGGCAACTACATGGACACCTTCTGCGCCTTGAAGATCTGCCTGTTGGAAGACGCCTCCACCAAGTTCTCCAAAGAGGCCTCAAAGCCCCACCCTCCCTCCGATTACATCCTCAGAGGTCGGTGGTGTACAAGGCCTACGGAAACCTGGGCGGCTTCCACAACCGCTTCTGCAACTTCATGACTGCGTACGCCATCATGCAGTTCGCCTCCTGGAAGACGTCCTCCGCAGACCTTTTAAGGTCTCCTGCCCTGCACCCTTCCCCTTACTCTGCCCAGCAGTAAGAGGTTGGTGGTGTACAAGGCCGACGGGAACATGGACGGCTTCCTGACTGGCTTCTGCCAGCACCCCGGCAACTGGGCCAACTTCCATCCCAGCACCGCCTCCTAGACTTTGCACTATCTGCGAAGATATGCAAACTCTATCTACGCTTCTTTCGACAAATCCAAAATGGGCAAAGAGACACTAAACAAAGTTTGCATAACTCAAAAGGCCTATTTTGGAGCGGCATTCTGGAAGCGCGACCGTGCTCTTCCGCCTCAACTCTGCCTGCTCTCTACCCAGCCACAGGAACCTCCTCTGGACTGGCCTTCTGAGAGCAGCTTCCTGGAGTTCAGCTCAATATGGCAACGAACTTAAGAAACCACGCTGACAAGGCATTGGCAATTGCTCACCGTCATCCTGAGCTGCGCTCAATTCCTTCACCGCAGCTACAGAGCAATTGTCCAGTGTCATCCCAAGCAGAGTCGCTTTCTACCTCTGTCAACCCAAGCAAGTGGACATTGTCAACCCGAGCTGCGTTCTCTTTGCATCTCCAACAATGACAACTTGCTCTGCGTCAACCCGAGCTGCGAAAAATCATCGCAGACAGACAGAGAGTGACCAGCATCTGTCATCCCGAGCTGCATCAATCTTTGCCGCTGTAAACCCGAGCAAATTGGCCCTGTCATCCCGAGCTGCATTCAATTCTTCGCAGCTCCACAGCTACAATTTGCTCTGCATCATCCTGAGCTGAATCACTCCACGACACCGTCAACCTGAGCAAATTGCCTCCTGTCATCCCAAGCTGTGTCATTCTCTTTGCAGCTGCAGCAGAGACAATTTGCTCAGTGTCATCCCGAGCTGTGGCAAGTTGAGACGACTGTCATCCCAAGCTGCATAACTTCAGCACACCTCTCAGAACAGCCTCAATCAACGTCACAAGAAGAGAGCAGAAAGTAATACTTTCTGACATTGACGGCCATCGGCCTGTCTTCGATGCCTCAAAGAGCCTCCTACAAAGGCTCTCTGCAATCCTCCAAGCAGCCCAGCCCCAACAAGAAGCCCATGCCCTGCTTCTTCCACATGGCCGCCACCAACAATGTCCGCGTCCCCTACACCTCTCTACCCCCCTCCCACCTCGATGCGATGGCGTTTAAGTGGGCCACGCTTAGAGTCCGCCTTTCGCATCACCAGCGAATGCGTCCCCTCTTCTGCCTTTAATTGGCCTGGGCCTCCAAGGCTCCATTCACGGTGCACAAATCACCTTGCTCACTCACTTTTCTGCCGCCGGCCGAGAAGGAAGAGTACCCTGGACGGGAACCTGGACGAACTGGCCAAGGTCGAGCTGATCATCAGACAGAAGACCAGCGTTTGCATCGTTGCCATAAACGTCATCACCAATGACACCTCAAACATCCCCCTCCAACCCTCATCTCCCCATCTAGATGGAAGGCGAAGTCCAGCTTCTACTACCGCCGCCACCAGATTCATCTATCACAGCGCCGGCATATCAGCAGACCTTCAATCCACCCTCTTCCATCTTAAGCCACCAGTGATGAGAGGCCTATCAAACACAGCCTAATAAGAGCTGCGCTCCGCCAAGGGCTCCAGATTCACCTGGCGCCACTTGAACAGTGCAGAGAAGAACGCCAACAACCCCTGCACCTCAAACACTTTTTCTTCTCCTAAGGATGGGGCCTGAAGATTAGCTTCTTCTATCACCGCTTCGAGATCATCACATTTCGCAGCACCGGCATATTTGCAAACCTTCACAGCACCCCCCTCTACCCCAGCCTCCCAACCTGGGCCAGTCAAGATTGGCCTCGAATGCACTCTGCTCAGCCAAGCCTGACTAGTTGGGCATTTCCGAGATGATGAGCCTCTCCAGATGGCACCTCTCGGACAGTGCACAGACGGACGCCAACATTCTCCTACCCCCTCTCACCCTGGCCATCTATACCTCCAAGCGTCCCCTTGCGGAGCAAGAGAAACGCCTCAGCTGCTCCGTCGGCCGCTTCGACATGCCAACCAACCTAGACGGCGCCATCTCGGACAACCAGACCCGACAGCTGAGGGTGCTTCAAGGTTTCCATTTGGCGGAGAACATTTGGGCAGACGTCGGAGGAACCTACCTGAAGACAGTCCTACATTGTTGCCAACACAGCCAGAAGATGTACTCGGTCCGGCTCCGGTGCATGACCGCGGACATATGGGATGCATTACCCGATCAGGTGAAGATGGTGATGATGTTCGAAGGCTCGGTTGGAGCCTTGGAGAAACCCGGGATCACGCAGCTAACCATTGGCTACAAGCCTTCCGTCCTGAAGGTAGCCCAATTGGTGACGGGATTAAAGACATTACACATCCACGGATTATGGAGTTTTTCCGCCAAGAGCTGGGCAGCACTGAGCCAACTCCAGCAACTGTGCACGGTTCTACGACAATTCCCTCCCAGGACAATTCCCTCCCAACAATTCCCTCCCATCTATTCCCTCCCGACAATTACCTCCCGACCATTCCCTCCCGACAGTTCCCTCCCAGACAATTCCCTCCCAGGATAATTCCCTCCCGACAGTTCCCTCCCACATCCATAACTCTATATATTTTGTAGTTTTTTGCTTACAATTGTTTCAATGATTTTCGCTTTTGAAAAATGTTTAAAATTCAGATTCAGCTCATGCGCCAGCAACCTGCATTTAATTTCGCATGTTTTTCTTAAATGTTTTTTTGCATTCAATGCAGGCATATGAGCATCTGAGTTGCTGTCCACCAGGCAGTTTCGAAATCATATTTAGACATTTTAACCGTATAAATTGCTCTAGAATTTTATTTTATGTCTACAAAATAGAAGGATGATTAAAAAAATCTTGTTTGAGTAATTCTACATGTTGAATACTTGTACGCTGTGTTTTTCAGCAAAATGGGCTGGATATTTCCATGAAACAACTCATTTGGTTTCGTTATTAATGCCTAGAAGCAAATAGAATTACTTTCTTGGAAGAAAAAAAACGCATGAAGCTTGACAAATATGAATGAATGTATGAAAAATAATTTGGGAGGGAATTGTCGGGAGGGAATAGTCATGGGAGGGAATTGTCTGGGAGGGAATAGTCGGGAGGGAATAGTCGGGAGGGAATTGACGGGAGGGAATTGACGGGAGGGAATCGTCAGGAGGGAATTGTCTTGGGAGGGAATTGTCGTGCTACCCTGTGCACCCTTCACCTTGGGGCCTCACAGGATGGAAGGTTCTGACTTGGGGGGGAGTGGACCGAGCCATTGCCTCAACTTTGGACCCTCAGCTTCCACTGCTTCTCTGTCATAAGGATGCCCTACCTGAAGAGGCTGACGCCGAACCTGGTCACACTTCGTCTTCCTCGAGTCCACTTTGAGCGCGAGACCTGGGATGAAGAGAGTGGACCTAGCAAGGTTTGGGATAGCTTACCCAGTCAGCTGGAACGTCTACGACTCAACACTCGTGGCACCTGGGCCCTTTCGCGAACTACCACAGAGAAGCTCCCAACCGGAACGAGGATACTGCAAGGACTGAAGGACCTGAGAGTGGACGGAAAGTTCTCTGGGCTTGCGGAACTAGCACCCAACCTCACCGCGGCGGCCACGGAAGGAATAGAGGACCTGCCGCAGACTATCACCAAACTGCACTACACCGGGGAGCTGGAGGCAGAAGGGAAGGAACCGCTGGTGGACCAGTTGAAGAGACTCCTGGCCCTCACACATCTCTCCCTCCTGAACTTCTCAAACGTCTTCATCCACTCTCCCAGCCGTCTCTACATTCTTCCCCAGCTGGAGACGGTCACCCACCTGCTGCTGGATCATCTGGCCTGGAACACCTTCTGTGTGGTCCGGAAAGAGGACAAAATCCCACCGGAGGAGACTACCCCACTGGGTCTACCTCCGCCCAAACTCAAGTACCTCAAACTAGACTGGTCGACCTACTATTTTCTGGGACATCCGGACCTGGCGCCAATGACCAGAGGAGAGATCGTCCACCTGGCCAGATTCTTGAGCTACATGGAACTTCCCTTCATGGTTGAGTTCACGGATGACCATTCGGGAATCGTAGGGAAGCAAGCTCTCCGCCCCACACTCCTAAGGGAAGAGGTGAAGAGATGGCAACAGAGGAGGCGGCCCGACAAAGTCAGCATGCTCAGAGTAACCGAGCATTTGTTCACGCCTAACCATTGGCGGTACGAATTCACGGAGACTCTGATGACAGAGGAAGAACGAGAAAAGGAGCAACAGTGTGCGAAGAAACGGAAGAGCAAGGCCAGGTCCAAGAGGAGAAGGGCGGAGAAGAAGAAGGAAGCACAGACGTGCAACCCACAACTCCGCTCGACCGAACAGACATCGGGAAACAGTCAAGGGCTCAGGAAGGGGAAGGGAGATATAGCGACGCTGATGTTACTAGCCCTGTGCCTACTTCCCCCAGCTGCGGCCGAGCTGACATTCAGAGACCACCCTCCTGACCACGGCGACACTTTCCCCTTGGCCCAGGACATCAGCCACACCATTCTCCAGGGGACTCGGCACCGACTGGACCAACCGGCGCCGCCGCCGGAAAACGTGAAGTTCCAGCTGTGCCATCGACACAGTGGGGGAGGTCGACCGTTCCTTCTTCCAGAGCAAACCAGAGATTGCTCAATCTATGGAAAACCAGCAGAATGCTCCTACCACGATGTGGATTTGTGGTTTCCCGCTACAAAAGCACCCAGTGTGCCGGCTGCAAAATGCATTCTGGAGATTACCACCACAACCACCTGGTGGAACGGCCTCATCTCACACCTCAACTGGGGTTTGCCTAATCCCATCGAGAAGTTGAACGTGCCGGCTGATGAGTGCGAACGAGCCTGGACGAAACACCAGTTCAGGGGGCTGAACCTCATACAGATCGACAAGTCCCTCTGGTCCATGAACCAGTCCCTGCACTACGAATGGCACTGCTGCAGCGGAACGTACACGTACAAGACGATCAATCTCTATGTCCTAGAAGGAACTGTGTACGCGGGACACCAAGCCCTCACCTTGAGCCTCGGGTCGCTAAAGGGATGCCAGATAGAGAAAGAGAGCTGTGTTCAACCTCAATATACCATTGTGTGGAACGACACACTGGTACTCAAGTACTGTCCCTTTCGCTACTTTGGAAGCTTCGTTGGCGACGTGATGGGCTCATGGGTGCAGATCCCCAAACTATCCACAACTTTCTCCACCTACTCACCCGAGGACAACTTCCCATACACCAAGGAGTCGATGAGTTGCCTCCCTGCCGGAACTCTTCTCTCCCACGAAGGGGGAGCCTTACGCATCAACGACACCAAGAGAGACAACAAGACAGGAGACCCCAGAAAGAAGGAAAGAAGGAGGGCGGAGAGAGATCTGCCCACCATCACTCATCCCCGAATGGGAAGGCTCTATTCACCACCTTCCACCACAGCAAAACCACACTGGGACTTTGACAAAGGGACTAGGAAGGAAGCTATCCACGCGGCCCTTCTTGGCATAGAGAACTGGGTTGAACATCATGACCCAGTGGAAGCTAAACTCCACTACGTTGTGGACGAGCTAGTGGACATGATGGAGTGGGTGGAATTGAGCAATGAACATCGAATGTGTGTACTGGAAGACCACCAGTACCAAGTTCTGAAGCAGATGGTCAGGATGAGCCCCACCAACGGAATCCGCGCCCTCACCGGTCGAATGGACATCTCAGCCGAAGTAAGAGGGTCGGCCATCTACATCTCTCAATGTGTGGAGGCAGACGTGGAAGCAATCTACCCGAATCACCAACTTCTGGGAGAAGAGAAATGCTACCTTTTCCTACCAGTGCATCTGAGGACAGGAGAGACTCTGTTTCTGCCTGATGGAGTAGGAAAGGACCTCACCTATCCTTTGGCCCTTTGGTGGATTGTCACCACATCCACCCTTTCCGGTTCGTAGATCCAGTGTCAGCAGCCGAGACTTCAGCGTTCTTCAAGAACTTCACCCATGGCTTGATTGCCACCCTCTTGCAAGCACCCGCCATTCATCATCTACAACCTAACATCACCTACGACACCCCAGTCCTCTTCAATTTGTGACTGATGTCCCCCTTTGCGGCCCTCATCGCCTATTCCTCGAGCCTGCCGATCCTGGAAAGGAAACTAAATGGACTGACTAACTACACTAGTCATTTCTCCCTCGACCCCAGCAGTGTGGTTCAAGGGATTGAAGCCTACGGTCACACAGTGGGAGACATCATGGGAACGTTATCCGAAGGAGCGCAAGGGTTGGCAAAGACCTCCTGGTCTGGCATCAACAACCTGGGTTCTTCCATTGTCAAACCGGTCATCACGGTCATTGGAGTCATTCTGGCCATACTGGCTGTCATTGCGGCGGGCGTCTTCCTCTTCTGGGTTTCACAGTACACCTCGTGGGGAGCCGACGCCAGGAGGAAGACGAGAGAGTGGAAAGAGCGGCTACAAGGGTGGGATTTCACCAACTATCTTCCTCGATGGATCACGGCCAACGGGACGAACATGGCGGAGAACCCGGATACCCAATTCCTCCCAGTGGAAGCGCCCTTGTCTCGCTCTGCTTCTGTGATGGACCTCGTCAGACTAGACTCCCGAGGAGTGACGGCTGCGTTTAGTTGTGCCAACTCGAGAAGTCGGAGCCCAAGTCTACATCGCTCGCAGGCTCTCTCCCGAGATGTCAACCGGGTCGGATCGCGAAGCTTGGCTGGGTCGAGGGCGTGGATTGATCGAACACCTTCGATGAGCTCCGTCCATCTACTACCATGGGACCCCACTGTTGTACAGCCGCCACGGTCCGTGCGAGGTTCTCGGTCGACGTTGGCGCGGTCTCGCTCTACCACTCCAGCGCCAATGCTCCGCTGGCCTCAGTGATAACCTCCCCCTGTTCGTAGTACTGCTTGTAGCTTAGATCCGAGGCCCCGTTCCTCTGCCTGCCCTAGCCAATGGTGTGATTACTATTGCCCTTCCTGGCCACCCCGTGGGTGCGCTGTGACGTTTCCCAAGCCAGTTTTGTCGGCCTATGTCAATGAGGCGGGCGGAAGGGAGGCTGGGATCAGTTACTGTAGATAGTCCCCCAAGATGCCCTAACCTGTTCCGCTCTGCCTCCCCTTCCGGTGATGATGAAAGAGAATCTCGCTATGTTACTGCTGAATTCACCACAATGGTGAAGGATTGGTGAGGGATAAAGTACAACAGTACAGAGAATGATTTAGAGGTTTATTGGGCTGGCGCGAGGGAGTGAAGCGACTGTCAGCGCCCAGCCCCTCTTTTCGACCCAGGTGTACGTTTTCGGGGTTATTGCTGGTTCTACGACAATTCCCCCCACAACAATTCCCCCCCGACAGTTCCCCCCCGAAAAGTCCTCCCCGACAGTTCCCCCCCGACAGTTCCCACCCAATAATTCCCCCCGGATAATTCCTCCCTTGGATAATTCCCCCCCGACAATTCCCCCCCACAGAAGTTTGTACACCCCCAGATTTTTCTTCACTCTAACATCCCACAAAAGAGTTTTCAGAGTTTCTTAAACCCAAATTTCTCATTTTGCTGACACTGTGGCACCTGCAGCTTCCTTTGAGATTTGTAGCTAGCACACTCTAAATTCTTTGATTATTGGCACTGTCTTGGCTCTGTCACCCCTGCAACAAGACTTTTTTAAAGTTTTTTGGCTCTATCACCCCTGCAACAAGACTTTTTTAAAAAGTTTTTTGGCTCTGTCACCCCTGCGACCAGACTTTTTTAAGTTTTTTGGCTCTGTCACCCATGCAACAAGATTTATCTCACTGTCTAGGCTCTGTCACAATTGCAACATGCATATTTTAAGGACATCTTGCATAAGTGTGGTTGCAGGTGTGGCAAGGCTATGAAATTTAGCATTAATAAGGTGTGACAGGGTCAAAAAAAATTAGGATGACTGACTGACTGATTTAGAAATTTATGGGTGATCCAAAATGTTTAAATTACAGGTATTGCAGTGCCAAAAAGCAGAAAATTTCGGGTGTGATAGCTACAAAAAACTAAAAGTGTGCTGCAGTTGTCACAGTGCCAAGAATCTGAGAAATTCGGGTCAAAAAAACTCCCAAATGTAAGAGGACAAAAAACCTGGAAGGATAAAAAAATTCTGTAGGGGGGAATCGTCGGGGGGGAATTATCCAGGGGGGGAATTATCCAGGGGGGAATTATCGGGGGGGAACTGTCGGGGGGGGAACTATCGGGGGGGAATTTTCGGGGGGGAACTGTCGGGGGGGGAATTGTCGCGGGGGGGAATTGTTGTGCTACCTTATTGCTAGATCTTAAAATTGATAAGGATTTTGTGGTTCACAGAAAAGACCAATCGTTCTGATTCTTTTTGCATTGGAAAGAGCATCATCGAATTGACCAAAACTCGCGAGAAATTGCCCAAAAACGGCAGAACACAAGAGAAAACTACTCAAAACCATTTGTCCGAACTCCTCCTTCTCCTTCTTCTTCTTCTTCTCCTCCGCATCTATTCTTGAAATGAGAGTAGGTATTCATTTCTTCCCCCCAACCCCTTCCCCGAGTTTCTGGGCCTCATATATTTATTTATTCATAACTTTTCAGTGTTGTAACCCAATGCA